>CM039679.1:190378967-190469240 GCA_022537955.1 Schmidtea mediterranea | reverse complement strand
TTTGTGTCCAATTTATTTCCATTCTATAGCAACTCCAAAATTGAATACAAAAGACTAAAATAATGACAAAATACAAAACGATTAAAATTGATAATGTAAATGATGTAAATGATGCACATGTTTCATTGTATATTGATAAGAAATTTCTATATGTCCGATGTTATTATCAAACATTTCATGCATGCTTTGATGATGAGACTATGGAAAAAAGAAAGGGATATACAAAATTGAGTATTAGCAATTTAACTGATACATTAAAGATACCGTTACCAGAATTTACCTAACTTGGAGAGCAAATTTAAACAGTTAAATTAAAAATATTATACCCGTTTAATAGATCATATACATTTACATTTAAAGAAGATTTGTACAGTTGAAAAAAATCGATGAATTACAAACATATTTAAAATTGTGGATTTATTTTCAAAGAGTTTAAACTTAAAGATGATCAATATTTCAAATTTTCATTGTATACTGATATTAATGAAATTACATTTGATAAAAACCAGGATAAAAACATTAGAATTACCAATACAAATATATTTACAAGATGCAAAGATTAATGAAGGATCGAGTAAACCAAAAATAATTAAACTTAATCAAAAATTATTCATTTATACAAACATAATAGATCCTATAATCTTCGGTGATTCAAACTTTCATCTATTAAAATCTGTATAGATTGAAAAACATGAACCAGTTGGTGTTGTGTAAATCCAAATAGAAAATTCCATTTATTTACATGTTTCAAGATCTTGTATAAATAATATAGAAATTAATATTCGTAATGATTCTAGAAAATTAATAAACTTTCCAAAAGATACAAAACTCATTTGACACTACAATTTTCGTAAATTAGATGGCTAATAACGATATTATTTCAATTTATAATGGTAGCCAGAATGGTGGTGATTTACCATATTTTATTGATAAACTGGATCAGGATGGTTGCGAACACTTGGAAGATTCGCTCTTCCCATTTTTAAACGTATTGGTAACTTTGGTATGAAAACTGCAAAACATGTAATTATAAATGACCAGAAAATATTACCATTTTCTATTATCCTCAATAAAACATTATACATAGATCAAAGGTTATTAACGGTAATCCTATTTATTTATTGTGCTATAAAATAAAGATAACTATCATTACACAACATTGACCAATATTAATCAATTAATGAACTGTCATCAAAACAATTATTGTATTGCACAAATAAAATGTCTCTGTTGCCCACATTGTTTTCAATTGTTTTCAATTAGATAAGGCATTTCAACATCATGTGGCTTTATGTTGTAAAAATCAGAATGATACAACCCTTTACACATTACCCAAAAATAAAAATTTATATTTTAAAAATTGCGCAAAGATAATAACACCACCCTTTGTATTTTATACTGATTCCAAATCAGTGTTACCTAAAGATATTAAACATAATCAAATTCACATGCTAATTTCAGCAGGCTTATTACCAATGAATAATTTTAATAATTCAAAATCAAATTTCGAGTTTCTTGGAATTGATTGTATCGTTCAATTTCTTAATAAAGTAGAGGAAATTACTGTCAAAATTGTCCTTCTATATTATGAACTTGAAGGTAAAAAACTGCTGGAACCTATGTCTTTCAATGAAGAGCGTCAATTTTTATCTTGTAGGCACTGCTATCTTTGTAAAAAGCTTATTAGAAATCTAGTTAGAGATCATGACCATTTTACTGGTGAGTATCTTGGTACTGCATGTAGAAAGTGTAATATAGTTAGCAGTATTAATAGACTATTATCTAATCGAAGGGGTTACTTCTTTCACCATATTTTTTAAACATGGTCTAGTTACCTTTCCATCTTGGGAATTGAATATCATACCTACAACTACAGAAAAGTTTATTTCGATCATTGAGTTTCGATTTTGAGTTTTGGGAAATTCTTGAGTTTGGAAAATCTTTTCTATGGGAAAGTTGAAACATGATAACATCCCAATGTGTATATATATAGGTCAACACAGATACTTAGAAAAATTTTATACATATATATATATATATATGGAAAAAATCAACATATACACAAACAATATATTTTAAAATTTATATTATTACTTGAGTATTTTACTTTATCAACAAATAAACTTTTTAATATAAATGTTTTCTATGTTAAAAATTACTTGGAAAAATATTTTATGAATAACTGTGCTGACCTATATAAATTTTTAACGGCTCCCAAAATTTCATAGGGAAAGGTATGTGTACTACATATAAAATATATATATTTTTAGTGACGTATATAAAATTTACAATCGACCTAAATATTTTCTTGGAGGGGGGAGGTATGGCAATGGAAGGTACATGCGCTGTAAGGGGCACTTCCATCTACTTATTCTACTCAAATTATTTTTCTTCCTTTCATCATACGAATTAGTATTTTCTAAATCTTATGTCATAATCTTCATAATTATAGTTATCCCGATAAACAATTTCAATTAAAACAATGCTGATAAAAGACGAGATATGACAATTCTGTGGTTATTTATAAAAAACACAACTGAAAAGTTTTGATTTCAAAAATAGACTAAAAACACAAAATATAAAAATATATATGTATAAGTATACCAAAATTAGTATATTATAAGGTTAGGTAATTACGAAAAACATGCCCCCATTATTGCATACGTCATTGTAAATTTATATGCTAGATATTTGTGGAGAAATGTTGAGACGGAAACAATAAGAAGATATAAAAATAAAAAAAAATTATCTAAATTTTATACTGTTTTCAGATGCTGGCGTCATAACTCTTTTGCGCCTATGTAAGAGAAAGTCTCCTAAATAGTCGATTTTTACACAACCTTATAATACAGTAATCTTGTATGTCTACATATTTTTATTTTGTTATAGTTTATAACTGTATTTTGATTATAAAATAAATGACACAGATTACCTAACGCGATGAAATTCTACATTTTTAATACTGAAAGGATTAAAGAGCTAAAACAATTCTGAATAGATTTAGCATCTTGTAATAAATAATTGCACCTATTAATAAGAGATTAAAATTCTATTGAACTAATTCCTAAATCTCTAGAACCAACTAACAACGCAAATATTGCTTTACAAAAGGATCAACTAGTACCTGGAGATTTTTTCCAGCTTTGGAGGAAGTATGTGTTTTTGTCTAAAAACGTTTACGCGCCGATATCAAGGAAACTGTACGCCGCTATGAAAATAAGACAATGTAATTTAATGAAAAATGATGCCTTTTTGTCCGCGTTATATTTGTATCATCGATATCAGGTGTTCTTTCAAAAGAATAGAAAACAACAGCGCAAGCACATTTCGAACAAGAACATGCAATTAACAACTCTAATTTGGATTCGAAAAAAATGTTAAAAATAAAGTACAGTAACACTACTAATAAAATGTAAATAAAAAGTTTGATATTGAAAAGATTATTAAAGATTTTGATTTGGTAAATCGTATTACAGTTACATCTAAAGTATTAGATTATTGGAAGAAACACCAATTTCAGCATCCCAAATTATACAAACTTGCAATGATCGTACTTGATGTACCTTCAACACAAGTTAATATTGAGAGATGTATCTGTGACCTCCGCTTTATATTGTCAGATTTAAGGACACGTATAACTGATTGCATTTTAGAAGAAATGATAATTCAAGGAAAAAAATAAAATTATTTGTCATACTAAATTATAGTGTTATCTTTTAGCAGTTGGGTTAAATATTGGTAAATGTTAAGTGTTGTGATTAAAATATATTTTGGCGATATATTGTTTTTATTTATTATGTAGTTGTTATGCTTATTCAGTTTGAAACTGAAATTATTACTGATTAAATTACACATGTTTATAATTTTTAATATTGAAATTAAATATAATTGGTATCAATTTACAATTACATAAATATGATAATTTATATAATTAAACGTAGAAGTAAATAAAAAAATTTAAACTTATGAAACTTAAGAGTTGGTGAACATTAAAGTTGATTTTAAAAATTTATATTATTTTTTCTGTTGAACTAAAATTTCTTTCACTTCAATTGTAAGTTAAATTCTGTAATTATAATAACGTAAATGATAATCTATTGTTTTGTTTCATGATAGTACGCGTTGCTACGCTGAAACGAATTAAAAAAATCACCATTCACATTATCATAACTACAGAATGTGTTCTTCTGACGCCCGTAAAACTTAAATTGATTTACGCTAATAAAGTAATTGGCAGAAACTGGTTTTTAACAATTAACCGTTATTTTGCAAAGCGGTTTAATAAAAACTGATGTTATTCAAAGGAATATAAAACCGGCTAAATTTTAACCGAATTTAATTTAGGTTTCCATCCCTGATTTAAATAATTGAATATGAATTGTGAATATTATGTATTTGATGTAATTTGTTTGAGATGGTATGTAAAAATAATTTTTAATTTTTAATTTAATTTGTTATTTAAAATTTTATTAAAATTTTATTTAAAACGAATAATAATTTTTATTTTATTAAATTAAAATAATTTTACATTTTGTGATACGATTTGATTGCAATAATTATTGGTTAATTTATTTAAAATTTCTTATTTTCATTTAAATTTTGTTAATGTGATTTCTAGCCTGAAGAAGACTGATAAACGGTCGAAATATACAGTGAAATGTTATAAAGAATATATTAGTTGGCTTTTTAAAATTTTTAAAACTTTGCCTTCTTTTTTGATTTATTATTGTTATTATTATTATTATTATTATTATTATTATTATTATTATTATTATTATCATTATTATTATATTTATTATTATTATTATTAATATTATTATTATTATTATTATTATTATTATTATTATTATTATTATTATTATTATTATTATTATTATTATTATTTATTTATTTATTTATTTGTTTTTTGTATTGTCTAGAATAGTCTAGATCTCGAAATACAATACGAAAAATCAGAAATTCTTAATAAAACTAGGGACGTTATCTTACCAGTTGTCTCTTTGGAAGAATATCGAGCTCTGAATCGTAGAGTTGATCGCATGGATAATAATACTAGAGTTATCGTTACCAAAATTGATACAGTTTTGGAAGCACTCGAAAGTATAGAGAAAGATAAAGCTAGAAGCAGAGAAACTATGAGGATAATTTTAAACACGTTAAATTCAGTAAGCATAAAGTATTTCTGGCATATTTTTTATTTATTTTTACCTTAATTGTCAATAATTTAATCTAGTTAGCAAAGTATAGTATGTGCATTTTAAAATCAATAATTTTTCATCAATATTTCATCAAAATTTCACTAAAGTATCTCAGGATCTTTAAATATAGTTTAATTATATCAATCTGTTAATTTACTGCCATTCGCTATAATGATCAAATATAATGAGCAAACGATAGAATTGCATTCTTCCCCCCAAACTCTTTTTATCGTCATAATTTGTACATGTTACCTTAGTTCTTTGGAAAATATACAACTGGTGATTGTTGTATCTATTCGAAATTGGAACAACATATGTATTTCTACTTCATAAAACGGATGTTTATGTCTGTATCTTTCAATGTTCCAACTTTTACTTTTGTTGAATGTATACTATCTAACTATAACGTTTTCATTGTAGAAATATCCACTGTTTAGTGCTAATTACTCTTATCTATAACTTTTATATTGATAGATTCTATCTTTAACTATACATGGGGTGAGTTATATCATAATTAGATGTAACTAATCGATTGTTTGAAATAATTGCATGTAAAAGCTTATCTAATTTACAATTTCTAATAATATGAAATCTGTATCTCCTGTAACAAATTGTTACTGCAATTAGATTAATAATGATATTTAGCTAATTCTATATATTGAAGCTCTTACATTTAAAGGCCAATCCAAAACTGTTTGACTTATGAAGCTTAGTCTATCTAGGGATACTGAATCTTTACCCACAATATTGAGATTTATTCGGAAATTGTGCTTCGAAGAATATGTAATTGTACAAGATTAAATTTATATTTTCCTTTAGATTTCTACAGTCTTATCGTATAGACTATTAATGAACAACTTATAATTACTTCTATTCACAATATTTGTTGATTAAAAAAATTGGGGATAGAAACATCAAAAAAGTGACAGTTTTTTATTTGTAAAAAAACTCAATTTATTAACTGTTTTGTTTATGCTTTCAGAATATGATAGAATTTGGTAAGGTGAAATTTCGTGATTTTTAAAATTAAAATGGAATTTGGATATAAATTAAAAGTATCTAAATAACCAAAACCTTCATACAATTTACTTTATTTACAACTTTGATATAGAAGACTTGTCTCTAAAATTATTTGAAGTTATTTCCTAATTGTATTTAAGAAATTTGTTTCTAATTGTATTATTGAAATGAAAGAAGACTGTTCGTTAATTGAAGGCAAAAATAAATCCAAATGGATAGACAAAATAAAATAAAATTTAGAAAGACGTATTGAAAAGAATGAAAGAAACTGTGTTGAAAAAAATTTCAATGTAAAATTACGTGATAGGCCAGAGTCATATTGTGTAATTGTTCAAAAATTTCTAATGACATCTAAGTCCAGCTGATTTGAGTTTTAAATCATCTAAAGTCATAAAGAATCAATGTTTCAACAAAAAAAGATGTTTCAATAGTCAAACATTAAGGGCGGTCATTATTTTTAAGTCATTTCATATAGAGTCTATGTGATAAGAAATATGAATTATTAAAAGTTACTAAACAATAGTCTATTGGTGTATCAACAAAACTTTTGAAAATTCCCTCTTCATATAAATTATGCATTTCCTGAACTTGTAATAATTCAATGTGTTTATCCCATGTCTTTAACGCAGGACTTCCAGACATTCCAGGAAGCTGAAAGAAATTTAAATGTTCTAATCGATTATGTGCTAATGACTTTGCTCAAAATTGCTGAAAGAACTTTAATACAAACACATGAAGTTTTAAATACACAATCAAATAATTCAATAATGTAATACAGTTTTTTTCTTTTTATATTTTCTTTGCTTTTTATATCCAATTTCTATTTTTCTATCCCTTATCAATAATAATTCATATGTGGTTTCCAGAATTTTCAAAGATGCCACAAAATTATATGGAAATATTCCCATTGAGTCAATTATAGTTCCATGGAATAATGTTGAAGATACCTAAAAAATAAATAAATATTGAAATGCATAAAATGATTGTGTTAAATAAAAAAACAAATGAATTTTGTTCTAGAAAGCTGAAAAACAGAAGTGAGAAAAGAAATTGAAAATGAGAAGAGAATAACCAAAATTCTTAAAATAAAATAATTTATTAAAATCGCAAACAATAGCCAATAGCGCTCTTTTGGCTTCTTTTATCAATATTTCATAAACCTTTGTAAAATCAGACCAACTTGGAGGATTGAAAACCCATTTTATTGAACCCATTTGTAAACATTTTATTACAAATGAATCTATCTACACTTTACCAATTTTCCATAACACTTCACGAAATTTGTACCGTTATCTGACTGCTTCAGAAGCAGTATACCATGACGTGTAATAAATCTTCGAAAAGAAATTAGAAAACTATATTTGAACCGTGATAAATACTTTTTTGTTATACGGTTGTTTCGACTCTGTATCCTGAGCATTGTGGCTGCATAATCCAGCGGTATTTTTTAAATGTTTCCGGGGTCTTGTTCACTTTGAGGATGGAAGCGGAACAATAAATTGAACTTTCGGTTTAGACCTTTTTTTGACAAGATATATATTTTTTCTTTATCCTACCCACCACAGTTCAATATTTCTCAAAAACTCTCGAAATCAAATACTCAAGTTTTTCTCAATGTTTCAATGATTGATGTATTTCTAAAAAGTAGTGAGATGGGTCACCGCCAAATCATGTCACCGCATACTCACCCCAAACTTTTTTTCCTAAGTCTAAAAGTACAATTTTTTAAGACAAATATAATGACTCATTCAAGTTCATTGAAACAAAGAACATGACTCATTCAGGGTCATTGGGTGAGTCATTATAATTTCTCAAGGTCATTGAAGAATGGAATTAACAATTTATGGTAAATGGATTTAGGGAGATGATACAATATTCGAAGATTATTAAGGGTTATAAATATATTTTAACGTGTATTGATGTTTTCAGTTGTTTTGCCCGCGGAGTACCAACCAAGACAAAATCTGCAGAGGAAATATCTAAAGCAATTAATAATATATTTAAAAATGGGCATCCGGACAACTTGCAAACCGATTTAGGTATTTTTATTATTACAAGTTATTAATATTATTATTATTATAGGTATTAGGAGGTTCATCCTGTAAAACATTAAAATCAGTTTTTGTTTCCATAAATTTTATTTCAATAAATATCAAACTCAACAATTCTGCTTTAATCTTTCTTATTTAAACAAATTTTCTACGAAGATATTTTTAATTAAAATATCTTCTTATTTTGTTTTTTTTTAAAATTAATCTAAACTTTTTAATTTTTAAAATTTTCAATTTAAAAATTTCTTCATCATAAAACTTCCTCATAATAGGCAATGAGTTTTACAATAGTAAAGTTAAGCAAATCCTGGATCGTCTCAAAATAAATCATTATTCTGTACATTCTCTATACAAAGCCGCTCATGTTGAATGATTTAACCCGACAATGAGGGATAGATTGAAGAAATATTTTGTGCATCAAGGTAAGAAAATATGGATAAATATATTACCGAAAATACTTGTTAGTTATAATAATTCATCGCATCGAGGTCTGAATGGTTTGAGACCCGTAGATATCAGCTCGAAAACATTAGCTAAATCAGTACGGTCTAAAACAGTTGCTATTACAAAACCAAAATATAAAGTTGGTGATCACGTTAGAATTAGTAAAATATCTGCTTCACCTTTCATCAAAAATTTCGAGGCAAGGAGTTTTACAATAGTAAAGTTAAGCAAATCCTGGATCGTCTCAAAATAAATCATTATTCTGTACATTCTCTATACAAAGCCGCTCATGTTGAATGATTTAACCCGACAATGAGGGATAGATTGAAGAAATATTTCGTGCATCAAGGTAATAAAATATGGATAAATATATTACCGAAAATACTTGTTAGTTATAATAATTCATCGCATCGAGGTCTGAATGGTTTGAGACCCGTAGATATCAGCTCGAAAACATTAGCTAAATCAGTACGGTCTAAAACAGTTGCTATTACAAAACCAAAATATAAAGTTGGTGATCACGTTAGAATTAGTAAAATATCTGCTTCACCTTTCATCAAAAATTTCGAGGCAAGGAGTTTTACAATAGTAAAGTTAAGCAAATCCTGGATCGTCTCAAAATAAATCATTATTCTGTACATTCTCTATACAAAGCCGCTCATGTCGAATGATTAAACCGGACAATGGATAAATGTATATGGATAAATGTATTGGCGAAAATACTTGTTAGTTATAATAATTCATCATATCGAGGTCTGAATGGTTTGAGACCCCCAGTTATCAGTTCGAAAACATTTGTTAAATCAGTACAGTCTAAAAAAGTTTTAAAAATTATAAAACCAAAATATAAAGTTGGTGATCACGTTAGAATTAGTAAAATATCTGCTTCACCTTTCATCAAAAATTTCGATAGTAATTGAGTGATGAAGTATTTCAAATTACAAAAATTAATATTAAACAGAGTCCTGTAATGTATGATATTAAAGACAGTGATAACAATGTAATACAAGGGAAATTCAATGAACAGGAATTTATTTTTAAACCTACAGTATTCAGAATTCAGAAAATATTTAAAACTAAAAAGGTGGGTAAGGATGAACAATACTATGTCAAATGGCACGGATATCAAAATCCCTCATGGATATCATCAAAAGACCTAGTAAAATGAGTTTCTATACTATTTTACCCAGCAATAGTTGCCCACTAATCCATCCGGAAAATCAACAAGTAAATTTATGTTTGATCTTCAAAATCCTATTTACTTACATGAAAATTGGAAAGTTGCTTTACAAGACTTTACCTTTGTGTACAATACATTCCCATTTTATAGTCATTGTAAAATCAATTACAAGAAGCCTGTTCCCAAAACATGTAGTGGTATTTTCTCAATCAATAATATTGAACGATATTGTCATATTCCGAATCAGATTTGAGATTAAAATAGTGTCAAGTTTTTCAAGGATGGATTGAATGTTAGTTGTGATTTTAGTCCATTTACAATAAGATTTGAAAGAATTGACGATGCCAAGCGAATGGGTAGTGAAATGCTTAACATTGTTGTTCCTGGTACTGAATACCTATTACGTTTCAAAACATTTATTGATGTCGGCCCTGTGAAAGAACACATCAAAATATCTGTATCATATATTAATAAAGTTGAAAATACATTTACGTTTACTAATGATTTATATGTAGAAACACCTAAAGAGTTACATAAATATATTTCATTCAATTGTTTACATATATTTAAAACTATTGAATTTGTTAAAGATGGATTATGTAAATTCAGCCTTGATAGAAATTTGGCTAATACATTTGGAATAGATAAGCAAACATATCGGCCAAGTGCTTTTGGTGTACGAAAACCAAAAATAATAAAACTTCATCGACAAATGTTCATATATACTAACATTATCGATCCTATAATTGTTGGTGATTCTTTGGTTTCTCTATTGAAATCTGTTTGGGTTGATAAACATGACCAGTATGAAGTTGTCAATATAAATATCGATACTCCCATGTACCTACCGGTATCAACATTATGTATAAACAATTTAGAAATAAATATTCGTGATGAGAGTGGTAAATTTAATGAATTTAGTAAAGATACAAAAACTCATTTGACATTACATCTACGTAAATTATATGGCCAATAACGATATTATTAGTATGTATAGTGGTAGCCAAAGTGGTGGCGAATTACAATATCTTAGTGGTAAACAGTACGGATAAGGATGGTTGAGAACTCTTAGTAGATTTGCACTTTCTATTCTTAAACGCATTGGTAGTTTTGGTATGAAAACCGCTAAAGATGTGATAATGAATGAGCAGAAAATATTACCATCGCTGAAATCAAATGCATTATCTGAGTTAGGGAAAGTTCTACCGGACGTTGCGGGTATATTTCAAAAACAGGCACCAACACCAGCTCAAAAACGTAAAAGACATCATAAACATATAAACAAACGAATGAAAGGACATGGAACTATATTTCAAAAACAATTTGCGGTAAATCTGAATTGTGTTTATTTGATAGACCATCTCCCTAGGCCGTAATTGAAATGGGTGCCACTGAAGAAGTATTTCCGATGAATTCTATATATAAACGGTTCCCAAACTGAATATTTAGATTTGAACGACGCATTGTTAACTGTTCAGATCAAAGTTGTAGATAGAAAACCGTTGGTTGAACCTTGTGGTGTAATAACAAACAATTTCTTGTTTCATACACTTTTTAAAGATGCAGTTCTCGGGTTTAATAATAGCAACTCTTGTTTAACTCCTATGGTTTATGGTAGTGATGACGATATGAAAAGGTGGATTAAAGGCTCGAAATTATTAACCATGTGCTCATAATTACAACTCGATTTTATGGATCAACCGAAATATTTACTCCCAGGTGTTAATGTACACATTAGATTGAAAAGATCAGAGTCGGCATTTTTTTTTTACAAATTTTATTTTAAAACAAAGGCGGCCTTTCGGCTGAAATGCGAGCGGGGCTCAGCATTATGTTACCACTATGGGTTTTTTATCATTCAACACAAATCTACAACGCCGATAAATTTATCAGCATTGTTGCATACATTGTCTCTATACATATATGGTTTATAGGGATATATCAGTAATCTTCACATTAGGTTTCCCCATAAGTATTAGATCTGTCGTTCTCGCATAGTTCACATCCACAGTCAGAGTCATCTCTCGAATGTGGCGTGAAAGGTATAATATTACAGGCTTCGTTACTCGTAAGGTAAGGTAAGCTGAAACTTAGTTTTGGTTTTCCGCCAAAGGAATATTTCGTTAATGTGTATGCTTCCGATGCATCGGTATATACATCTTTTTCAAAATCAGGATAAAAGGGTCGTTGATCCATATAAGTGTCGTAATCGTTATAATAAAAGTCGTAATCAGCTTCGCAGTACGTGTAGTAGCGGCTAATGGTGTAGGTATGGATTAGGGTGCCATCATTGTCATGGTAAGGCATCGGAATCTTTAACGAGCCGACAACTAAGCATTCTAAATCAATTTTCTTTTTTACATATTTTGGGAGTTTAGTATTTGTACTATAAGATTCATCGCATGAAATTGAGGGCACAATTTTGGCGAGTCGACCGAAGGTCGGCGAGCTACGTCCACTATTTTCGTGCGCCTCATGCGCACGAACAGATTCGTCACAGGAAGTTGAGGGCATAATTTTGGCGAGTCGACCGAAGGTCGGCGAGCTGCGTACACTAATTTCGCGCGCCTGATGCGCGCGAAAAATTTTTCATCATTGATAAACATATAGTTCGTATTATTCTGATAGTTAAACAAATTAATTAGTGATTTGACTTTCAGCTGAATTATAAAACTATAATTTTTTATGAAAAATTTATAATTTGCATTTTGAAAATCATTTTTAAATTTTAAATTAATTTCACTATTAATTAGTTCCAAATAATTATCGTTTTTTTTAAGATCATTTTCGGCAATATTTTCAGGAATTATTGAGGTTTCTGTGTGTGGAGTATTATTTGTGTTATCCATCAGTAAGAATTTCTTCTGTATATATTTTATTAGAAGATAATTATTCTCAATTGTTTTCTGATCATCAGTTTTTAATGAGAGTTTAGAGTTGATAATTTCAAAGAGATCATTTGTTAATTTCTTCAATTTTCCAAGATATTTTCCTTTTTTCTTTTTAGTTAAAATATTATTGTTAAAAGAGTTTTCTGATTTAAATTCTTCATTTGTTTTTAAAACAGTTTCACTTTTTTCTATATTTAATTTAGAATTATTTTTAACTGTGTTTTTTGATTTAAATTCTTCATTTTTTTTTAAATCTATTTCATTTTTCCCATTAATTTTTATTGATTTTTTAAAATTTTCAATAAAAGTATTTTTTTCTTTAGGGTTATCTTCATGTTTTGAATTTTTAAAATTCATGGAGTAGAGTTTACTATTTTTTACTTTTAGTAAAAATATTTTAAATATCAAGTTGTTTGGTTCCAGAGTTTCTAACTTTTTATAATATTTTTCATATTTGTAGAAACAGTTTCTCAAGGTTGTGAAATTATCATTGTTACGTAAGTGTTCTTCAATTTTAAATTGCTTTATCCAGTTTTCATTCTTTGTTTTAATGTTCGTTTCCAAGTTGTCTTCAGAAATTGAGTAGGATCCAGAGTCAGAATTAGAAGAATTATTAGATTCAAAACTGTTAGCTGGCAATTTCTGCCCGGTGCTATCGAATGTCAATGTGTTAAATTTTTTCATCATTGATAAACATCACTAACAAGTGCTAGTACTGCACCAAATCTTCAATTAGTTGATGCAAAATTATTGGTGAGAAAAGTACGTCTTGATCCCTCTGTATTAGTCGGTCATCAAATGGGTCTTAATTCTAAGCAAGCAATATATCCATTGAAAACAAAGAAATTTTTTCAATTTGCTATTGCTATAAAGGTGCCGCTTCTTTCTATAAAGAACAAATATTTTGAGATAGAAGAATGCCCAAATTTATATTGGTAACATTTCAAAGTGAATCTCAATATAATGGATCATACCAATCATCGAGCTCAATTTTCAAATATTTTGGTGTAACATCGTTAACTTTATCGAAAAATAGTGATTATAGAGAAACATATACTCAAGGTTTTGATAATTATAATTATTGTGCTAGATATATGGAGAGTATAATGAGAAATATGGGTTATTTGGATAAAAACCTTAATTGTGGTATCACTCTTTGATTTTAAAATCAAATATCCATTCTTTACATTTGTTTTGGCACCCGATTTTGATTTAAATCAAAGTCAATTACCTCAAAATGTAAATTTACGATTAGATATAAAGTTTGCTAAAGCTACAACTGAACCGGTGCAAGTTGTAATATACGGATTATTTAAAAATGAGGTTCAAATAACTGCAAAGAGAACCGTACTAATTTGAAAATATTGTTATTAATGTATAGATAATTTATGATAATTTGTCAGGGAGTAAGTTTTTCATGTATTATTAATATTATTGATGTAATTCTGTTCAGGTCTATCGAATTGGAAAACAAGTACTGGTACTTGAATTTTTCGGAGTTTTTCCTCTTGATAAAATTCCACATTATATAATAATCAAGCCATAATCGTCAATACTCAATCGTTTCATCTCGGTGGAGAACATTGGTTAGTAATATATATATATATAATATATATATATATATATATATATATATATATATATATATATATATATATATATGAAACCTAGCAAGATATTTGTATTGGATCCTATGGATTTCTATTATCCGGCTTTAATGGTTTCGAAACTCCAAGCAATGGGTAAACCTATCGTGTATAATAAAACTATTTATCAAAAACCATGGACCTTAACATGTGGTCAACACTGTTTAGCTTGGTTATCTAATGGAGATGACGATTCTTCTGATGATAATGATGATGATGATGAAAATAATGATGGTTATTTATCTTAGTACTTTATTTATTTTTAAAAATATAATTAATGTAAATAACTATATTTAAATAAATCTAATGAAGTTATTTTTGTAAATTATGAAAAGTAGAAGATAAGAAAAGTTGATTTTGAAGTTTTTATGGAAATTATTAAATGGCGAAGAATTTATGAAGATTTTATGATATCATGCAGAGGTGATTATTAACTATTTCAAGGGAATGATTTCTATGAATAATAAAAGGTCGTTTTCATTAAATTTTAGGTTAATGCATATCTCTTCTTTATTAATAATAAGAAAAAATAATAAATATCATAATAACAATATTCTGCAGTGAGCATTGAAAACAATATTCATTTTATATGATAATAATATTTATTTTATATGATAATAATAATAATAGTCTACAGTAAGCATGTAGCTATTTGCCCTATAATTTGTTAATAATAATAATATTAATAGTTTGCAGTGACAAGCAGCTATTCGCGCTATAATTTGAAAATCAATATCTATGTATAGGAAACATTTATTATTATACAGGTCTTTATGTTATAAAGTTGCACAATAATGAATGATTCTCGAATGTTGCAATAATCATGCAAAACAAGTGCAAAGCCACGTCTAATACATTTGATTATATAGGAATTATCATTTATTATTATACAAGTCTTTATGTTATTATTTTATGAAAGATAATTGTATGAAATATTGTAAAAAAACTAAATTATTATTTTTTTTATACAAGTTATTTAATTTATTATTATTTTATCAGGTAAAGTTTACCCAAAATACTGCATGGTATCAAAGAATCATGGTGAAATATGTCACCAAAAATGAAACAATACTATGTCCATAGATTTAATTGCACCAGATTTTTAATTTGCCCTGTATGCAAAACATCCCAGCCTATAAAATATAAAGGTATATTTCCTTATGATTATGCCGGTTCTTTTAATGTTCTTGAAACTACTTATGAATTGCCTCCTAAATGGGAGGGTGTGACTGATGATGAGTACGCGACTGCTGAATTGGTTTGGATGCAACAAAAGTGTAGTAATTTGCGTGATTATATGCATTACTTAAAAGTTGATTTATTCCTACTCGCTGAATACTTTCATCAGTTCCGTGAAAAGGCCATTGCATACAATGGTCTTGAACCTTTAAATTTATATGGTATTCCTGGAATGTCATGGGCGTCAGCGCTTGAACATGGAAATGTTCAATTTTTACGAGGGAGGAATACGAGGAGGGTTAACGTTTATTAACAAACACTATGTTGCTTCTTCAGAGGACACCGAATTGTTGTATATAGATATAAATAATTTTTACGGTTGAGCTCTTAGCCAATCTTTGCCGTATGCTGATTTTGTTTGGGTGTATGATGGTTTGATGATGTATTGAATGAGTGCATGAATGCTGCGGATATTGAAACCCTTCTATGTGGATATACTATTGATATCTCTGATATTGATATCCCTGAAAATTTCCATGATTTTCAAGGTCATTGGATGACTCGTTAAATTTTCCAAGGTCATTTAAACAAAGACCATGACTCATTCAAGGTCATTTGGTGAGTCATAATATTTTTCAAGGTAATTTAAAAATGGGTCAAGGTCATTCGATGAGTCATCATATTTTCTCAAGGTCATTCAAAATTTTCAAGGTCATAATATTTTTAAAAATTTTTTAATTTAAATTTACTCCTTATAAAAATAAGTAGTATTTTAATATTCTTTAATTTTTATTCACTTATTATTATTATTATTACAAGTTATTATTACTTTAAACAATGTTATTATCATTAATAGTATATTTATTTTTTTATTATACTAATAAAAAGTTGATAAAACATAAATGTATAAGTATTTTCCCCAAAATACATTATTACAAGTTATTATTACTATTATTCGAAATCTTTATTACAATTATTAATAATGCAAGTTATTATTATTAATACTATATTAATTTTTATTATACTAATAAAAATTTGATAAAACGCAAATAACTAATTCAAATAAAAACTCAACATAAAATACATTGTATTGAAATAAATCACAAGATACAAAACATCAGTCTGATACATCATCAATATCAACATATGAGCTGTCATAGCTTGGGCTGTGTAATACTTGGTCATCATCATTGGCATCGATTCCTAAATAATGGCCAAATGCGAGACTAGAATTTCTACCAACCCAATTACGCTTATCGTCCTTATTATTAAGCGCAAATTTACTGTTCTTAAATGTAAACAATTGGTGGTTCCGCGTCCCTATCCTAGTTTGAGGTACCGTGAATATTGTGTCATTATTAAAACAATCTAAATATGACTGGTGCTCAATCTCTGTCGCCAACAATTTCACCCCCTTGGCCCTCATCGCATCTTTAGTACCTAAAAGATTATATTACTTTGGTCTTAAGAAAACCCATTCCTTATACCCAAGACCCTTACTCTCATCTTTAAATTTTCTATTACAGAGTCAAGCTTTCTTGAGTACAAGGGATGTCCCGAGTCGGTCGTAATTAGAAGTATTTAAAAGGTTGTCTCTTATCATTGCCGAAAAAAGTGTCTAGTCTACAATGCTTAACCTCAAGGAAAAATGAATCCGTGTCGCCGGCAAAGATATTTATTTCGCAATTAAATTTATTACGGTAGTTAGGTAATTCCTTATATTGTAACTCGTACATTCTAAGTTTAGACAGGTCTAGAACTGAATGTAATTAGGCCTGTCTAAACATATTGAATCCTTATTCAGATGAGCAGCAATCAGATTATCATCAATTACGATAGATTTTCTGAAAGTCGGCTTTGATGCATATACAATCATCTTTTCATCAGAATTGCATAGCATCAAATTCATCCGTTTTTTAAGATTTTCGACAGACTTTCCATTACAAACTATTATTAGAAAGTTTAAACAAGTCCCTATATAGCTTGCTAGTACTTTGAGCTCTTAATTTTGTGTTTTGTCAATGTATGCATGAAATATAGGTGCTTGCTTAAATTTAATTGCGCGAAGCGAAAGATAAAGCTTGAGAAGCCGCCAATGAAGAACATGGTTCTTCTTAGGCCAATGCGTGAGCATCAACTTCTTAACTTTAGATTTCGGTGGACACATCTTTTCCGAAACAATCGGAAAATCATTCAAAAAATTATGTACACAATGAAGAATCTCGATATCAACCTCCATTGTATAACCATATGGAAGGGTTTCAATATCCTCAACATTCATACGCTCATTCAATACATCATCCAAACCATCATACACCCAAACAAAATCTGCATACGGTAGATATTGGCTAAGAGCCAGACCATACAAATTATTTACAATAGTTTTGTATCCTCAGAACTTGCGACATAATGCTTGTTAACAAATGTTAACCAACTTTGTATTCCTCCCCAGTAAAAATTAATCATTTCCATGTCCTGTAAAAGTTCTTGTAAAAGGTTCCTGTAATGTCATGAGAGCTGACGCCCATGATATACCAGGAGTTCCATAAAAATTAAGAGGTTCTAGACTATTATAAGCAATTGCTTTTACGCGAAATTGCTGAAAATAATCTGCAAGAAGGAATATGGCTAATTTTAAGTAGGTTAACATATAATCTAACATTGTCTCGCAATTTTTCTGTGTCTAAATTTGCTGGGCTGTAGCGTATTCATCAGCAGATACAGAACCCCAAATAGGAGGCAATTCAGTAGTCGATTCAAGAACCTCAAGGGATATCGCAAAGTCATAAGGGAAAATAGCATTGGCTCTAACAATTGTGCCATCAAAAACAGAATCAGTTAAAGGCAAATCAGTAAGTGTCTTATCAGCTTTTGCTAACAGGCAATTTATTAATATACGCGATGAGGGAGATAAATTTTTCAGAAGTGGTCGGAATAATATTTAATTCCTAAGAAGAAAAGTTATTTAAACCATACTTTAAAATATGATGGAGATCATATCCCCTCAAATTGTGAAAAACCAGAGGTAATTGTTTCTGGATTCGTCGAGAAACATTACACTTTCTACAAGCAGCCCCTAAATACTTACCTGAGAAATGACAATGTTCCTTAACTTTATCCATAATAAACTTTTTTCATAAATAACAAGTGCGACATTCCTTGAACTCCCGTTCCTCATTGAAAGAAAGTGGTCCTATAGTTATTAATTAATAGTAGAACTGCTGCTATCCGCATGTGTATTTGATGATGCCTTATATCCAGTGGTAAAATCGACTCAAAATCCGCATAAATTACGAATGGCGGGGTAATAGTTTTTGCATAATTAGAAAATTTTAAATATTTATTTTTAGGCAACTTATAAAGGTAGTTCCTGTTTGATTTTTAATGCACAATGAAACATGGGTGACAAATGCAGGTTTTAATCTAAAGCCATTAAGACAATGGGGACACCAATGTACAGAGATTTGAATATTGCAAGATGTAGTCGAATGGCAAATCATTAATTTATCCAAATCAAAAACAGCCGTATAGTGATAATTATCACCGTCCTCCAAAAGAAGTAAATAAATAGGTGTACCGTCAGTAACCTTGGATCGGTGAATTATATCTAAATGTGGATTTATATCATCATTTTGAGGAATTTTAGAGGGTTTTACTTTATACGCTAAAACATTTACAGCAAGGTTTAAGTCCTTGTTCTTTCTCTCGAACTTGGGAATATTACAGAGTCTCATAGGACAATCGTCAATGGGGTCAAAATTCAATTCGTCCAAATAATTCTCGTAAGAAGTAACTCTGTTTCTATGGGTGCGAACTACACTACGTTTTAAAAGGGCTAATATACTATATATAAAACAATGATGGTCATTGTTTTGAACATTAACTATAGACTTTTTGCCAGATAAAGATCTTGGTGTGGGGATATAACTATAACTGGTTAGTCTATTTATGGGATAATATTTAGTTAATATAAAATCAATTTCTTTGATTTTAACAATCCGCCATCCACTCCCTAAATATGTGAAACGTTCTATTTTATTATTTAATTTAGTTATCCCATCAAGCAGAAAATTAGCAGAAAAAAGTTCTGCCTTATTACTAAAAACGTTATCTTTAATTTCACCATCTTTTACGAATTGTATAAGAATGGTGAATTGTATTTTAACTTACCCCATTTTGTTTATCTCTAATTTAAATTTATTAATTATTTTATCTGTTAGGGAGATTTGAATTACATTTTCGTGTTCAACATCGAATCTAATATTTTTATGAGTTCCATTTAAATCTAACCTTCTTTCAGGTTCATTATCAACATTAATTGAACCCCCTATCTGATCATTAATATCATCATCATCATCATCTCTAACACTGAATATTTGCAGCAAGTTGTTTATAATAATTATTATTATAATTATTATTGTTGTTGTTATTATTATTATTTCGTTTATTTATTTTTCGAAAAAGAGATAGTTTATTTAGAGTAAATTGATTTAAGTGAGTAGAGTGCCCCTTATAAAACTCTAAATAATTTATATCTTGGGCAGTCTCGCATTTGGGTCATATGAAAAAATTGATGCCAAAGAATTTATGGCCGTAGTATCGCTTCATTTTACCATGACATTTTACCGAATGACATGTTGAAGTGATTCAATATTTCGGATATAATCGGTCTGATAAAATATATATTTATTATTAAAATTTAGATATCGATAAATATAAGTTTTCAATAAATATCACAAATTTAAATAAATATCACAAATTTAGGTTTTAAATAACTTTTCAATCAATATAATTTTTTCCATCAATATAATTTTTCAATTAATTTAAATATATTTAAGTTTCACAAATTTAAATAAGTTTAGGTTTTCAAAAATTTTCATCAACTATAACTTTTTCATCGTATTTAAGTTTTCAATATAAATTTTTCAATATCATAAATTTAGGTTATTTCAATAAATTATTAATATTTGATTTTATTTAATCCAAATGGATTAAATAATAATAAATGTTAATAATAATATTAAAATAATAATATTTAAATAATAATATTAAAATAATAATATATTATAAAAATAATAAAAAACTAACATTTATCGCTATCCTCAGAAAAATCATCATCTACAGAAATGTGGGCGTCATTGTTATTCTTCGAAATGTAGGTATCGTCATGATCAAAATCTACTAAAATGTTTTTATTATAAAGAAAAATAAAATTACAATTTACCCACATCATCATTGATAATAATATCATCTTCGTTATCATTGATTATAATTACATCATTTTCTAAAAGATTCATAATAATAATTTAATAATTTAAAATTAATTTACCGCTATCATCTTCGATTAAAATAACTTCGCGATCTCGATCATTTTCGATCACATCAAATGTACCTTAATTAATGAATAATAAATATTAATAATAATAAAATAAAAAAATTACCGTTTCTATCGGCCAATAATTGTCTTAGAATACTACAATTTACCATTTTGCAAATTTTTGAATTAATTTAAAAATTCTCAATGTTTATAAAGAGAATCAAATTTTCAAGATTTAGCCAATCACATTTTAGCAATACACACATATAGGTGAGAGATTTTGATGTATGTAGTAAGGCATGTGTTCTTTGTAAATTACATACAAACAAAAGTATATGTGTTTTTTTTGTAAATTATATACAGTCTTAAGTGTGTACGCATCACGCACTTATCATGCACTGGCTTTGTGAATAATGTCATGATCATGCAGTGTAAAGCATATGATGATTATTCAGTATCTTTGTAATCACGCATTAGCACTGGTTTTGTTAAAACCGAGATGATACGATTGAGTATTGACGATTATGGCTTGATTATTAGGTAAATATTGAATTTTATCTAAACATTCATGTCCTAGTATTTGTTTTTCAATTCGATAGACCTGAACAGAACTACATCAATAATATTAATAATACATGAAAAACTTACTCCTTGACAAATTATCATAAATTATCTATAAATTTATACCAATATTTTCAAACTAGTACGGTTTTGTTTGCAGTTATTTGAACCTCATTTTCAAATACTCCATATATTACAACATGCACCGGTTCAATCGTAGGTTTAGCAAACTTTATATCTAATCGTAAATTTACATTTTGAGGTAATTGACTTTGATTTAAATCAAAATCGGGTGTCAAAACAAATGTAAAGAATGGATATTTGTTTTAAAATCATCAAGAGTTATACCATAATTAGGGATTTTATCCAAATAACCCATATTTCTCACTATACTCTGCATATATGTAGCACAATAATTATCATTATCGAAATCTTGAGTATATGTTTCTCTATAATCACTATATTTCGATAAAGTTAACGATGTTACACCAAAGTTTTTGAAAATTGAGCTCGATGATTGGTATGATCCATTATATTGAGATTCACTTTGAAATGTTACCAATATAAAGTTGGGCATTCTTCTTTGTCCAAATATTTGTTCCTTATAGAATCAAGCTGAAACTTTAGCAATTGCAAATTGAACAATTTCCTTCTCAGATCTTTTTAATCTAATGTGTACATTAACACCTGGGAGTAAATATTTCGGTTGATCCATAAAATCGAGTTGTAATGATGAGCACATGGTAAATAATTTTGAGCCTTTAATCCACTTTTTCCTATCGTCATCACTACCATAACCCATAGGAGTTAAACATGTATTTTTAGTATCGCTATTGTAATTTATAATAGTTTCTATTAGAGCTTTGTGAATATATGTGCTGTTACCACCCTCAATCTTGATATTATTAAACCCGAGAACTGCATCTTTAAAAGGTGTATGAAACAAGAAATTGTTTGTTATTACACCACAAGGTTCAACCAACGATTTTCTATCTTTATCTACAACAGTTAACAATGTATCGTTCAAATCTAGATATTCAGTTTGGGAACCATTAATATAAAATAAAATATCAGTTCTACTATCCATAATAGAATTCATCGGAAATACTTTTTCAGTGGCACCCATTTCAATTACTGCCTAGGGAGATGGTCTATCAAATAAACACAAATCAGATTTACCGCAAATCGTTTTTGAAATATAGTTCCATGCCCTTTCATTGGTTTGTCTATTACGTTTTGAGCTGGTGCTGGTGTTAGTGCCTGTTTTTGAAACATACCCGCAACATCCGGTAGAACTTTCCTTTGGTTTGCGTACACCAAAAGCACTTGGCCGATATGTTTGCTTATCTATTCCAAATGTATTAGCCAAATTTCTATCAAGACTGAATTTACATAATCCATCTTTAACAAATTCAATAGTTTTAAATATATGTAAACAATTGAATGAAATATATTTATGTAACTCTTTAGGTGTTTCTACATATAAATCATTAGTAAACGTAAATGTATTTTCAACTTTATTAATATATGATACAGATATTTTGATGTGTTCTTTCACAGGGCCGACATCAATAAAAGTTTTGAAACGTAATAGATATTCAGTACCAGGAACAACAATCTTAAGCATTTCACTACCCATTCGCTTGGCATCGTCAATTCTTTCAAATCTTATTGTAAATGGACTAAAATCACAACTAACATTCAATCTATCCTTGAAAAACTTGACACTATTTTCATCTCAAATCTGATTCGGAATATGACAATATCGTTAATATTATTGATTGAGAAAATACCACTACATGTTTTGGGAACAGGCTTCTTGTAATTGCTCGGTAAAATGGTATAGAAACTCACTTTACTAGGTCTTTTGATGATATCCATGAGGGATTTTGATATCCGTGCCATTTGACATAGTATTGTTCACACTTACCCAATTTTTTAGTTTTCAATATTTTCTGAATTCTGAATACTGTAGGTTTAAAAATAAATTCCTGTTCATAGAATTTCCCTTGTATTACATTGTTACCACTGTCTTTAATAACATGCATTACAGGACTCTGTTTAATATTAATTTTTGTAATTTGAAATACTTCATCACTTAAATACTATCGAAATTTTTGATGAAAGATGAAGCAGATATTTTACTAATTCTAACGTGATCACCAACTTTATATTTTGGTTTTATAATTTTCACAACTTATTTAGATCGTACTGGTGTTTTTGAGCTCATATCCATAGTTATCAAACCATTACGACCTCGATATGATGAATTATTATAACTAATAAGTATTTTTCCCAATACATTTATCCATATTTTCTTACCTTGATGCACAAAATATTTCTTCAATCTATCCCTCATTGTCCGATTAAATCATTCAACATGAGCGGCTTTGTATTGAGAATGTACAGAGTAATGATTTATTTTGAGACGATCCAGGATTTGCTTAACTTTACTATTGTAAAACTCCTTGCCTATAATAATAATAATATTAATAACTTGTAATAAAAAAAATACCTAAATCGGTTTGCAAGTTGTCCGGATGCCCATTTTTAAATATATTGTTAATTGCTTTAGGTATTTCCTCTGCAGACTTTGTCTTGGTTGCTACACCGCGGGCAAAACGACTGAAAACATCAATACACATCACCTTTCCTTAATCGACTTGACCAGTTTTTATCGAAACCCTTTACTATTTTCATGTTTTTCAATTTACAGAAATTATCTTGAGTTAATTCCATGTTCTTCGTCTTGTTGAATTTTGTTTGAAATAAATTAGATTTCAGTAGTTTACAAACAAACATAGTTTTACCACTACCACTTGGGCCGACGATTTGATTTACTGCATCATTTCTTAATTTCATTAATTATTTGTATAATTAAAGGTTTTTATTTATATTATATAATTTAATGAACTCTTTCTAAAAACATATATGTAGATTAATATTTCATTATTGTTTAATTATGTTATCAAATATAAATTATAAAGGAACTTTCGACGTGTCAAAAATGACGTTTCCGAATGGTAAACCACAGCAAATTGTTGATAGGAGTGGAAAATACCCTATAATATTTTTCAAATCCGGCAAATGCAGAATCATGGGATGCAAGAAACCTTTAGATGTCAATTAATTACAATATAGAATAAAGGATATTAAAATACAGTCAATTACGGTTACCATGGAGATGGGACATTCTATCAATCTACACAACATGTCAAAAAAATGTCTTTGTATGTTTGAGCCAGAATTATTTCCTGCACTGAGGCTTTTAAAATACAACCCAATGTTTGTTAATGTGTTTGCCATTGGGAAAATAGTCATATTATGGTTGCGAAATCTAGAGTACAAAAAATTTGTTACTGGCATACACAATGAAATCACGGGATTTTTCGATATCTGATTTGCTAATAATTATTAAAACAACTTGCTTATTTATTTTATTTCATTTTTAAAATGGAAAATACAACGCTGAAGAAAAATATGTATGAAATACCGAGGAAAAATAATATTCAATATGGTAAATTTATTATTTATTTATTTTCTTTTATTATTATTTTATTTAGACGAATATAAAAGATTTTGAAGAACCAAGAGCCTGCAATGTTTCAACAACTCATATTTGATGAAACCCGATTCTGAATCTCAAAGCTGATCAATCAAGCTCTATTGGACAATAAGATAAACAGAATGGTAACGGAAATGGCAACAGAATACCCGTGTATTCTAGATTGTAGTTGTAGTAATTTCCGTCACCAACGGTACGTCGAATGGAGCATAGTCAACTCCAAAAGGAATTTTTGTAAATTCAAACTTTTAAGACAATAAATGTTTAGTGTTTTATTTTTGGTTTGTTTTTGTTCAGAATGTCAGAGTGATTATAATTAAGAAATTGTTAATGATGAAGAAATTATTAATAATGGAGATACTGAAATTATTAATGAAGAAATTATTAATAATGAAGATACTAAAATTATTAATGATGAAGAAATTATTAATGAAGAAGAAACTCCAATTTTAGTTGAGCCTAACAAATTTAAGACTTGTGTTGACCATGTTATAGAAAATATAATGATAGAATATTGTGGTGATGAAGCATGTACATGTAATAATCAATAAATCTTTAAAAATGTAGTTTTTATTAATAATTCAATAAATAACAAAGAATAATACATTTATTAAAATTTACGGTAAACTTTATTACAGATATACATGACTGATGCTCCAGTTAATAGTTTTAATAAAAATTTACAATTTGAAATATAAATATATGAACGTCTGGCTTCTGCTGCAACTTGAATAATTGTTATCCATCCACCGTTTGCTTCTACCCATGGATCAATTTTTGTTTCTATTACCTAAATAATGATAAAAATAAAATAATAATAAATACTAATATTCCTCTATAGACCATTTGTAATAATTTTCATAGTCGGATCCGGATTTTAATATCAGGTGTTTCATATACATTAATCCTTCTATTATTCGCATCAATTTATTATTTTCATCAAACATATAACTAAATATCGATTGGAATGAATTTTTCTTTCTATCAAATGTTGGCAAATTAAGAATGGGCTCTAATTGGATATCTTCTACAATTTTCTCGGAACGGTTTACCATGAATTTTATGTTTTTAATTATATCATCTTTATCTCCATTATTAGCAACCAGATCATTCAACAAAGTTATAAAAAATTTAGTTTCTGACATTTTATAGAAATATTTGGAAGTGTAAGCTTATTTATACTATATTCGACCAATCAGAATCATACATCGACATTGCATTTAAGTTGCAATGTCTTTATTTAAGAAAATATGTAAAAATATATAATGGAAATGACAATGATGATTTGTTGGCGCTGTTAATCGTGTGTTGAACTTCTTTCAATTTGTTAACCGGGTATTGAACTTCTTTCATTATACTATTGGACTAATCAGTTGATTAGAATAGAATTTTATACTATATTGAACTTGATTCATCAATTTTTCAATAATTTTACGATTTTCATTCAATTCTAATATTGATTTTCTTAATTCAATTTTGATAATACCTATGGTCCGATATAGATGTAGAATATCATCATATATTGCGTTCCGAGCTCTTTTTAAAATCTCATAATCGAGTTCAAATCGAATTTCTAAGTTACTCATTCTCATACCTAGGCCTATCTATCATATATAAAATATCTATCAACACGACTGTATCAGGACATACACATCTTGTTGTATTTTAACCTTGAATGGTTACAACAATTGAGTTAGCCATTTTAAAAACACTAAAAACTAATATTATTATTAAAATTTCTTTAATCATTTTCAAATCTATATAAATTAATATTTATTTTTTATAGCTAAAAGGTTTTGTGTGTTTGTTTAACTTATCATTGGTTTAAATTAGTATAAAACTAATTGTCATTTCAATTTTTATCATTAAAATGGATGTACCGAGCGCAGTTCAAGCTATGAACGAAATTGAACATTATCGTAATTAATAATTATTATTATTTTTAAGTGGTTTATAGATGATTATTTTAAAGTTATCAAAGAACGTCTGGAATTCTATTATCCAGATATACATGAAATATTGAAGGATAAGCCAACATCAATGATTCCAGACTTGGTCTTTGATTATACATCTATATGGATATTTTCTGTAATCGATGAGTTCCTATGGGATATCGAACAAAACAAAATGTTAAAGGATATGGAACCCGAATATCCATGTGGTGATGGTTGTCATTGCTGCGCTGCCTGATGTCGAAAGTATGTAGAATGGGCTTTGAATAAAGCTCTTCTACAACATTATTATAGTCGAATTATTTCTTTTTAATAAAAGTTTTGTTATTAATAAATTTGTTTATATATTAATAATAATAATAATAAGTAGTAGAATAAACATTAAAAAACATTAAAATACTACTTATTTTTATAAGTAGTAAATATAAATTAAAATTTTTTAAAAAATACTGACCTTGAAAAATTTTGAATGCCCTTGAGAAAATATTGGGTGAGTCATTGTCTTTTTTTGATGACCTTAAAAAAATATGATGACTCATCCAATGACCTTGACCTACCTTTAAATGACCTTGAATAATTATTGTGACTCGTCGAATGACCTTGACCTACTTTTAAATGACCTTGAAAGATTATAATGACTCATCGAATGACCTCAAATGAGTCATGGCCTTTGTTTAAATGACATTGAAATTTTTATGACTCATCCAATGACATTGAATGAGTCACTGACTTTGTCTCAATTACCTTGAAAAATATTACGAGTCATCCAACGACCTTGGATGAATCATGGTATTTGTTTCAATGACCTTGGATGAGTCATTGTCTTTGTATCGGGAAAAATTTGTGCTTTTGGACTTTTACCCAGGTGAGGAGAGGGATATGTGGTCCAGTGGTGACATGGTCTAGCAGTGAAATAACCATCTACTGTTGTTCACGCATTATCCAAAGAAGAACCATGTTCTTCAATTGAGGCTTCTCAGGCTTTATCTTGCGCTTGGGCTGAGGTTGTGAATGCGCATAGATGTATAGAATTTACACAGAAACCTATTTTTAAACATTATTTAGATAAAAATACTGACTTAAGAGCAAATTTATAAATAAATATAAGAGCAAAATGTATAAGATCAAATGTATATAAAGATTTATTTAAATTATATAATAACAGCTTGTACGGTAAATCCGTTTAAAAACTTAAGAAGTGGATGAATTTGCTACTGTGTAATTCACTTGAAAAGTTAATTACATATTCGTCCAAATCGGTATTCAGAAAAACCATCGAAGTTGATGAGAATTTGTTTGCCGCGCATCTTAATAAGGATTCAATATGTTTGGATAGGCCTAGTTACATAGGACAATCAGTACTAGATCTATCCAAACTACGGATGTATCAGCTGCAGTATATAGAGCTGCAAAAGTATAGAACTACTTATAATTGTGATATAAATTTAATTGCCGGTGATACGGACAGCTTCTTTGGAGATTAAAAATTTAAAATTAGATATTTTTTTAAAAGCAATGATTTCGGATGACTTTTTAGATACATCTAATTATAACCCCTCTCAGCCTTTATATTCTAGACCACTAGCATCCATTATAGGAAAGTTTTAGGATGAGAGTAAGGGGGAATGGTTTAGTGAGTGGGTTTTCTTGCAACCTAAATGTTATAGTTAAATGGGAAATAAGTCGAGCATGAGGGCTAAGGGAGTAAAATTAGCAGGTACAAATATAAATCATCAATCATATTTAGATTGTTACAATAATAACGAAATTATATCTGTACCTCAGACTAGAATAGGGTCTCGGAATCATCAGCTTTTCACTTTTAAAAATAGTAAAATAGCGTTAAACAACCACGATGATAAGAGAGCACGGGTTGATAAAAATGTTAATAGTGGTCATAGTATTACAAGAACACAGCAATTTCAAGATATTTTCAACGAAATTCTGGCTCCTGAATGATCATCACCATCAATTTATCAGACGAACAATTATGTAAATTTTGTATATTACAGAAAAAATAAACTTGTACATTTACTTATTTTTTAATGTTTTTGATTATTTTATTATTAGTTGCTTTTATATATTAGGGTTATAAAACATGTTCACAATAGTTAAAAGTAGCTGAATAATATTTCTTTAGAATCAAAATAGCATTTATTATATATAAACAAAATTATACTCATCAATAATTATAACACAACTTTCACACATATTAGAATTTTTTAAAACATGATGAACAAATAATGATAGGATCTGGCAAATATAAAATATTGACTTTATTAATTAAACAACTTGCACATATAAGATATTGTTTTTGTACTTCATCCAGTTTATCCTTAATTTTTATTTCGATTTTATTTGCATTATCAATGTAGGATTGAATAGCATCTCGATATTTGCCAAACCTGAAATCCATGCAAATCCAGAATACATTAAGCATATTAATTTCTGTAGGATTTATGTTATTTACAAATAATATACAACTAGATAATTTCATTATTGACTTTTTGAAACCGAATAATTCTACGAGAATTTGAATATTGTGATGTTTAAAAGATTTATTTATTTTTGGTAGTAATAAATAATCATATGTTTCTGTCAACAGTTTATCGATTATTAAAAAGGTTTGATTCCATTTAATTCTGAATTCCGGTATCTTAATTTTGAAGATTAAAACGATTAATAATAATAAAATAAAACCTTGATTTAAGGGTGATTCGAAAATATCTAATGCCATTTTATGAGAGTAAATATTATTTAAAACTATATATATATATATATATATATATATATATATATGTGTTTTCAATGTCTTTGTTACACATAAATAAAACTATTAAACATCACACGCACGTGCATAATAATAATAATAATAATAATAATAATAATAATAATAATAATAATAATAATATTAATAATAATAATAATAATAATAATAAAAATAATAATAATAATAATAGAAATAATAATTGTTTAAAAAAATTAATAATAATATTAACTTGTAAAAATAATTATAAAAATAATAATTAAAACACTACTTATAAAAATAAGTACTAAATTATATTTAAAAATATTTGAAAATATATGATGACCTTGAAAAATTTTAAATGACGTTGAGAAAATTTTAATGAGTCTTTGTTTGAATGACCTTGGATGAGTCATTGTCTTTGTCTTACAAGAAATTTGTACTTTTAGACTTTAAAAAACGTTTACCTCCTTTCCGGGGGGTTTACTTTGCGGTGACACATCCCACTACTCTAAAACTATCAGCCGAAAAAACTAGCATTTAACAGAGAATAATACTATGCCCCATGGATATTTGACTTTAAAAAAGTCAGAGATAGCTCCTCCGAAATTTTTTTCAAGCCGAAAATCCCTGAGAAATTTTGTTAATTTTTTTGCAATTTTAATTTTTTGTTTAAATGAATGACTTTTTTAAAAAAAATTTGTTTTGAAGTGAATTATTTTTTAATTTAATTTTTGTTAAAATTTTCCAAAATTTATTAATTCACAATAAAAAAAGTCTAAGTATTTTTCTCTATTAAAAGGCCTAAAAATAAAAATTTGCTCAAATCGCCTAGGATTGGTTACACTAAAGCAGTGGTTCTCAACTAATTTAAAAGCACAGAACACCATTCAAAGAATTTTTTACGTGGAAAAATACATAAATCAATTCACAAACGAACGTATTATTTCATTTTTGAATAATGAAACAACTTTTGAATCATCCTCTATTAATAAATTGTCTTGAAGATATTAAATATAAACGCACATTACCAAAAAAACAAATTTATTCAACTAAAAAATACTTACACGAAAAAAAATTAAACATTCACAGTGCAATTATCACGCATATATATATATATATATATATATATATATATATATATATATATACAACAAAATTAAAACAGTAAAAAAACTAATGTGATATGTTTGATTTGTATTTCTGGCAAATTTCAGAAATATCAGATCAGATTAAAGACAACGCAACTCGAATTTCCTCTTCTAAATTCCCCAATCTTTCACGCTTTTTAGTTTTTATATTTGTTAATATAGAAAAACTTAGTTCGCACAGATACGAAGTTGAAAACTGTAACAAAATTACGAGAGCTTATTCAGATAACAGAGGATATTCTTGTTTAAGGAAAATCCAAAATTCATCAAGAGTCATTTCTGAATTTTTTAGTTTAAACCACGATCTGAAGAAACAGAAATTAATTTTTCTTCTTCGTTTATTGGGAATGCTGATGTGTTTGATGAAATAAACGGATTTCTGATCCAATCATATTTTTCTGCATTTAATGATGGAAAATATTTTGCAATGTTTTCTTCCAATATTTTTAAGTGTTCTACAACATTGGAAATAGATTTTTCGATATTTTGATTTTGCATTGAAGGAAAGATGTCTAACCTTTTTTCCCCAGAGAAATCTTTTCCAAATTTTTTCCAAAGAGAAATTTTCCTTTGAAGTTCCAATAATTTATCTGTAGATGTAAGAATATTTTCTTCTTTTCCTTGAATATTTGTGTTGACAGTTAAGATAATTAAAAATATCAACCAAGTAAGCCAAATTATTACACCACACATTATTGAGATAATTATAAAATATTTCACTTCCTTCATTTTCAAGGAAAACCATCAATTCGGTTTTAAGTTGTAACACACGATTCAATACTTTTCTTCGTGATAAACACCTTACATCTTTATTATTATCTGTATGAAGAAGCAAACATTCATATTATGCTTCCATACCCAAACAAAGTTGTTTAAAACGTCGAGTTTTTAATGGTCTCATTTTGTATAATTTACCATACTAAGAGTTTGATTTAAGACTGCTTTTAGTGTTTGTGGCAAAGTCTTTGCAACAATTGCTTCTCGGTGTAAAAAACAGTGTGTGGATATTATATTAAAATTACATATTTTTGCCAAACTTACAAACCCTTTAATGGATTCTATCATTGCTGGAGCTCAATCAGTACAAATAACAACACATTGGCTCCATGATATTTTAAAAGTTTCTAAGTACGATGTTATTGTATCAAAAATCTTTTTCTCCAGTCAATGAAAACCCAAACTTTATACATTCTTCGTCATATAAGCGAATGGCTTTTCTTTAGCACCGTCTTCATTATTTTTCACTACACTATTACTAGTACTAGCACTATCATCAGCATCGCTTTCATCGCGAAGACGTTTCCTTATAATCAATTTATCCATTATCATTAACAATAAAGTACTTTAATTTATAATTTTAATAATTGTTTTTATTGAATATATTGAATGTATTTTTATTGACGTGACTAATATAGTAGAAAAACAAATGTATTAATTTATTGATAATCACATTTATTCACTGCCAATCTTTTTAAAAATGTACATGTCGAAACTTGGATAACTAATGTTTCATATTTAATTTTAATCTATAATTGCGAAAATCGTATGGTGGGGCCACAATGAGTGACCAATCACAAATTACTATAATACTGTCGTAAACGTAAACAATGCCTTCTTAGAAGCAATGAAAATGTCACGCGCAATAATAACAAGCAATAAAAATACTTTTATCTTTGTATGTTTATGTATCTGTATAACGGTTTTGTTATTGAATCATCTTATAAAAAATTAATTGAGGTTTTGATGATATGTATCTTAAATGCAAATAAAAGCGGATTAGCGGAGCATGAGTTGAGAACTACTGCACTATAGTATTGGGGTATTTTCGATAAAAAGACAAAAAAATAAAATTGGCTCATAAAATCGCCTATCTAATAAAAAACCTAAAAATTTTTTCCTCCAATAGAAAGCCTTGATATTTTTTCTCGATTAAAAAGCCGAAATAAAAGCCTAAAAAACATTGCATCGAATATAAATTCGAAGTATTTTTTCTAGCTTGAAAAGTCTAAAAATAAAATTTGGCTTGATAAAAGCATAGGATATATATATATATACATATTTTAAAAATTAATTATTTGTTTTAATAAATTCAATTAAATTTTTTTTATTTTTCTTATTAATTTTGTTAATATTTATTTGTTATTATTATTATTTATTATTATTATTATTATTATTAATATTAATATTATTTTCATTATAACTTTTTATTATTAATTATTAATATTTTTTATTTATTTGAATGGATTTTTCTTCATAGAAAATAACACTTTTGAAAAAGTCTAAGATTAAATTTACATTGTAAAAATTTATAAAAATGATTTACTAATAAAAATTAATTCTCAATTAAAACTTTAAATAAAATTCATATTTCTTGATTTAAAAATATTTTAAAATTTATTGAAGTTTAAGAATAATTTTTCAATGTAAACAAGGTTTAATAATAAAAATAAATTCTCGGATAAAAAGTATAAAATTTATTTTTGATAAAATAGATATGAAAATTATGATATTTTTGAATTGAAGTCTTAAACGTCAATTTAAATAGAAATTTATACTCTTAATGAAAAACATGAAATTGCATTGGTTCTCAAGATTTTCTAAATATGATTTCTATAATTTTTATTTTTAATAAGAAATAATGACTGTTTTAAAAACACATGTAAATACATTTTTAAAAATCGGTGTTTTCAATATGCAAATATTGTATTTGATTACTTTTTTAATTTAAAACACGTATAAATCAAAGTATTTATTATAAATTCAAGTAAAATCAAGTAAACTAAGGTAAATTTAATTAAATTATATAAAAGGCAATAATTGTAAATAATAAGTTGAATGCATTAGTTGAAACTTAAGTTAGAATCGACAAAATTTTATAAGTTAAAGGTTTTTAATATGACATTTTTTAAAGTAATTAATTTTAAATACACATTAAATAGAAAATAAAATGATAATAAAGTCATCTACAATCATATAAACATTAAAAGGTAATCCATTAACTATCAACTAAACAAATAGACATCAATATTAGGTTACTGGCTAGATTAAGTATGAATTGAACAATTTAAATTACATAAAATCAAACACATAAAAGCATGAAAAAGAACTAAAAAAATTTATTTAATAAAACTTTTATTGCCTTTTTCAATGATTTTAACTAAGCTTAACATTTTTTTTGTTTTCGGATAACGATTGTATTCAATTGATCATAGTTTAATAATTATTTAAATGTTATATTGGTTATTTTGTAAGTAGTGAATGTTAAAATATGCTTAATTTTTGATTAAATTTATCGTATTCCTTACACAATAATTATTGAAGTAGGAATAATTGTTGTTAACAAGCATTAATCAAGTGGTTTTTTAAATAAATTTGTTACATGTTATAGTGAAATCTTTGAATAAATCACTAATTAAATTTGATAAATGTTAAATGAACCGAAATTTCATCAACTAGTTGTTAAGATACTTATTGAAATATATTTAAATGTTAGTAATTGATTAAATGGTTAATTGGTATATTACCCAATAAATAGTAAATTATTGAATTAAAATTAAGAAAAATACTCGCAATAAATTTAAATTACTTATAAAGTTGCTAGTAAAATGTAATTATCAAAAGAATTCTAAAAGAATTGTTAAAGTTTGATTATATGAATAATTACTTGAATCAATTTCTTTAAATTGAACTCATCACATATTTTCTAAATTTTATTCAGATATCATAACAATTAACATAATTTTTTATTGATATATTCTGCTAAACCTTTAATCAATTTTTCTAAAGTATCCTAAGTATTCGACCAACTATATAGTTATCATAAAATTTAACCAATAATTTATTCCTTAAATATTTCTAATATCTTAATTATAACAACTATATTCCTTAATTTTCATAAAATATCTTTCACTAAAACAATACTTACCCTTTGAATGCTGATATTAAACTTAATAAATTCCCTTTATAAATAAATAAGGGAAATCTTTGCTTAAGTTTTGTGGTTATGGTAAGGGATCATGTTTGTCGAATATCGGTGTTTGAACAGTAAATAATATATAAAATATCTAGAATTTTACTGAAAATTAATGAAAATTGTTTATAGAATTAATAAGAATTAATTTTTAAGTAGAAATGATTGGTTTAATTTTTATGATCACAGCAGGGGAATTATTCGGTTAAATGTTGATTTTTAAAAGAATATCAACTTAGTATGTTTATTGAAAAATAATGAATAAGGATGATAGAAATATTTGAAGGAAAATAATTGGTTAAGAAATTTATTTAAAAGAAAATAATCAATTAAGAACAAGTTTGAACGGCCGAGTTTGCTAAATATCGAGATTCAAAGGTTACATAACATATAAATCGGTAATCTTTATGAAAATAAGGAGGATAGAAAGAATTAAAGACATTTATTTTCACCCTATTTATTTATAAAGTGAATTTATTCATTTTAATATCAGCATTCAAAGGGTAAGTATTGTTTTAGTATATATATATATATTTTTTTCAAACCAAATATTCTATGCTTTTCTTAAGCCAAATATCCACGGGCATAGTTCTCATACATTTTGTTAAGAGGCAAGTCCTCATTGCATAAAAAATAAAATACTTTGGCTTATTTATCGATACTTTATTTTTATTCGATATGCGTTCGAAGCCAATTTTCATTTTTAGGTTTTTTAAGCGAGAAAAAATACTTTTTTTATTTGAGGAAATAATTTTTAGGCTTTTTATTAGGTAAGTAATTTGAGTCAATTTTTATTTTATGGCTTTTTAAGTGTAAAAACCTGAAGTCATTTTATCGTGATTTGAAAAATTTGAAAAATTTCAACAAAAAATTGAATTAAAAATTAATTTACTTTATTAAAACAAAATTTTTAAAAAAATTCCATTCATTTAAACAAAAAAATAGCCCTATCCTCCCAGAAAAAAAATTACTCCAATCTTTTTTCCAAGCCAAATATTCGCTTGGCATAGTCTTCATTGTACACTTCTATTGTGCTGCTTTAATTGCTCAAACTCATATGCTTTTTTATTTGTTCCTTGAAATATAATCCAGAGCTCTATTTTACGGTAGCGCAATCTTTAACTCTGTTCTTCTTTTGGAAATGTTTTTAAATTCACAGTGGTTACAGGAGCTCTTCCTGCTAATCTTAAAACCAGATGTATGGGTGAGTCTTTCTGAATGTTTTAATATGTCAATAAAACTGTGTGATATAACGAAATTTACGAATATTTTTATATTTATATATTTAAATATTTATGTATATATTTAATTTTTATATATTTAAAATATTACTTTGTTATTTTGCTTTAGAATGATGATAATGAAGATTACGATATAGATGATGATAATGATGAAATAAAGAAGAAAAAAATAAAAGAATTAATTGCAAATGAAATTCACAAATTAAATCAAAATTCTGTTTCTACATTTCAGCGTCATTAGATATATCTTTACGATAACAATAAATAAATTTGTCATCTTAGATATATGAAAATGAAATAAATTTGTGAAACATTTTTTCATCGGCAATACATATTCTGTTTTGTTGTATTTAAAAATTTTAAATAATCAATTTTTATTTTAACAGGTTTTAATTTTTCAAATGTTTTCAAAGTTTTGTATTTTTAGAAGAAATCAGTGAAATCGCCACTCTGATTTGTTGTTGAATCTGATACTTTGATATTAAGATTAAAACAATTTTATAAAAAAGAAAAACTTTTAAGAATGGAAATTAGTGCGGAATGGTATTTATATCTTGAGGTTTTTGCGGAGGATTGTTTGGGAGCTTTTCTTTTCTCTTTTTTGAGAGGAAAGCTTTTTGTTCACCTTTCATAAACTTTTAAAAACTCAGGAACAGATTATTAATCTGCTCTGAATTTAATATTAAAATTTCTTATTTTTGATTTCAATATTAAAATTTGTGGATGAAATTTGTAGAAAGAAGATAATTCAAGAAAGTAAAACAGTTTTAAAAAAGAAAAGTTATTTAAGAAATTTAAAAAGCTTTAGAAATTTTAAAATTCTAAAAAAACTAAAATGTCATATTTGAGAATATTTACAAAAATAAATTAAAGCTCTTTTAAAAAATATCAAAAATGGAAGAAAATTTAAGCAAATCAAGAAACAAATTATTAATTATAAATGAAAATCAGAACATATTTTGGTACTTTAGCATTGAAAATAACTATGACGCGAAAAAGAGGATTATTTATTAATCGAAACTTTTTCAAGATAATTATTACTTTGCAAGCAAATTTTTTCTATCCCTCGTGTATGTGTGTGTTACAGGGACATTTATTAGCATCTTTTAAACTTTGAAAATTGTAAACCGATAAATTATTATTATTATTATTAATTTATTTTGTGAACTCTAAATTACTTTGATAATTGTTAACTTTAAAAACATTTATTAAAATTTAACTTAAAATTTTATTGAAAAATAACATTAAAAAATGAATTACATTTTTAAAATAAAAAATTAACATTAAAAATTTTACAATAAAAAATATACATTTGCAACAAAAATTCAAAAAAAAATTTCAAGAAAAATAAATATGCACAGACAAAAATCACTTATCTAGATTACATAATGTAACCAAAATTTATTTAGATTAATTACATAACTATGTAATTTAATCCGAAGCCGCAGGGGGTCTAGTGGGGATTTTGTGTGGGGATTGCAGTGAACCGCTAACTACCGACTAATATACATCTGGCTCTTTATTGAACTGCCTGTATTCGAATAATTTAATTTTCAGAATAATTTAAATATTTATGATTATTTCCAGGAATCAAGAATTTACTAATTACTTTTCCGGAAATAATACAATTAAATACTGTGAGCAATCGATAACATACATTAATTTTCATTCAACAAGTACATTTTTTTTAACAATTACCTAACAATCTTATAAAATTTTAAAAAATGATCTAACAAAATTTTTTTAAAATATTTTACAACTTAGTTAATTTTACTTAATTTTTTAATTGATAAGTACTATTTTCTTTACAATTTGCTATTTTGTTGAAGCTAATTTTTAAAAATTTTATTCAAATTACTAACAAATTTAATCAACAGTCTATGAAATATTTTACAACTAAGTTAATTTTTATTGATATAGTAATATTTTCTTAATAATTTGCTACTAGTTCGAAGCTTTTTTTAAAATTTCTTCAAAGTACCAAGAACCATCTTTACAAATTAATCTGGTTTATTTAAAATTTACATCTTTCCCACTACTTTATTCGAATTTTATTAACCAGGCAACTATTTAACCACAATTTAATGTAAAATAATTATTTTTACAAAACAGTCATCAATCACATACATTTGTCGTATAAATTTGGATTTTCAGTACATGTTATCAGTACACAAGAACCTATGTATGTGTTGAAGCATGGTATTAGAAATATAACATATTTGGTAGTAGTTGATAATTATTTGATTTTAGTAATGCGGTAGATATTAATTGTATGTGTATTATTTTTTCTATCAGTTTTATTTAAAGATCTTTGAGTTAATAATTTTAAGAATCGAATCATTTTCAATAAATATATGAAAATTTATTCCAAGTACAATGAAAATAATATATGTTTTAAGAAATAAACTTAAGAATATTTTTGTAATCAAGTTTCTTTTCACTAGAAATTAGATTAACCACTACTTGTACTTACTGTTGGGTTTATGGTTCGGTGACCTTGACCCCAGATGTAAATATTTTCTTGCCCCCAATGGTTACCCGTTGCCATGCAACATTGTTAATGCAACCACTGGTTATGGGATCGCCAAAGGTGAACGCCATATAGGAACTCCTAAGGCCCGATCCCATGGTGGGTTCAACGCACTACCGTTAGAAGGTATGTGTGCGATTTCTCATTCTGGTACCTTTCACGTTAATGTTCCTCACATTCGATCAGTTATCTTTCTTTCCAAACTCTATAAAATCCTTACTACCTCTCGTGATTTATCCTAGATCACTATCAATTAATTTAACAATACGAAGACGATCAAGTAAAGTATTTATTGAATACGACATTTACGTTTGTATCTGCCCCGAAAGCTTCATCGCTCGTCGTTTTGCTCTCTCTATCTTTCCTGGACGACGTTGAGGTGGTTTTACCGCGGGTTTGGTGGCATCTGTTGTGGCTCGATACGCCAATTGTGCGGGTGCAAAGACCAGGGGGAGGTGACAGCTTGGCCTTCCTGGCAGGCCGATAGTGCCACCTCCAGGCCGCGAATCTGAGTCTTCATGGCCTGCCCCAGTCTTTTTTCTTTGGCCCATCCGGGTTGGGCGGCCGTCACTCGCTGGTACAGGGTTTTTGCTCTGGTGGCTCTATCCAAGTTGATTTTATCTGGTGGATTTCCTTTGTGAACTGTAGTAATTGCCTATGTAGATCAGTATTCTCCTTGCGTACGCTTTTGAGAGGCGTGTTTAGCATCGTGCAGGGGTCTATCTCTACAATAAAAAACGAGTCATTAAAAGGTCAATTCGTCTAGTGTACGATAAATCTTATTATCGGTACGATATTTTAAGATGTATTCTGTCTAATCTAATGTTGTGTGATGGTTTTTTTGTTGTTAAATTTTTTATAATAAGTGCATGTGTGAGAATAAACAACATAACTAGAAAGATGTATTTCGTTATATTCAATTATGACAAGAACCGGGATAATAGTTCTTTGGGTCTTTCTTCGATGTCCTGTGCACGTAGGAGTGATCCCACTTAGTCCTCCAATTTTCAGTCTCACCTCTCATTCCTCTCGGGAGTATTCTCCTCGGTATGGACACGTTCATGGCTTGGGTTGGCCGATTCAATCTAGGATCGTTGAGCTCGAATGAGATGCCATAGGAAGGGGCATACCCATCCATGCTCGTTGATCTGGGCTAATTGATGGCGAGCTCGTTCCACTTACTTGTCGGTCCTTCTTTGATGGGATTCTAAGCGTGCTAAGATATCTTCAGCCCGGCCTCGGAGTTCCCGAGCCGGATTCCGCCCTGGCTCGCGTTTGATTGCTACATAAGGCAACTCGATATCTTCCGTTCCTCCGGAGAAATTGAAAATCCAGCATCCCACATCGCCTGTCTGCATTTGGCGGCGGCGTGGGACGGTAATCTCATCGTAACCCGAGATTCGTCCACCCATGAGTCTATTAAAATGGATAGTAATATTACTAAATTATATTAAATACAATAGTTTAATGAATACGCGGAGGACTTAGATCAAAAATTATTCGTAATTGGTGATGACCTAATAGAGGTTCGCAAAGGAGGATCGTCGTGATCGGTTCGCAAATCTGTTAATTTGGTGTCTCATGCGTCAAACGTTTCGTTGAGGTCATTTATTGTGTCAATAAGTACGATATTAGTTATTTAAGTCCTGGTGGTTCAATTTCCATGGTCCCATTTAATAAGTTTTAAGGTCAAAGAGAATCTTTACTTTCCTAAGTGGCAATTTCGTTGATTTGAACACAGAATCGAGGAAAATCATTTATGTCTGGCATGGGAGTTCGTTTACTATAATTGGGTCCGATAGATCATGAGACTGACGAAGAAATTAAATTGTTCATTCTTGGCATTAAATATCATAACTGGCGTTTGACAAAATCATTAAACTGACGTAATATTATTTATTAGATATCGTAATTTTGTGTTCGGCAAATCACTAAACTGACAATAACTAAATCATTCGTTTCTACATAGAATTTAATATCATAATTCAAGCTTGGAAAATCACTAAGCTGGAGAAGAATTTAATCACTTATTTCTGCATGGAATTTCCTATCAACATTTGATCTTGACTAATTTCTAAACTGCCGAAACATTAAATCATTCAGTGCTGCATAGAATCTAATATCATAATTTGATCTTGACAAATCACTAAGCTGACGAAACATTATATCATTTATTTCTGCATAGAATCTCATATCAAGGTTTGAGTTTGACAAATCACTAATCTGACGAAATATTAAATCATTCATTGATTCATAGAATTTAATATCATAATTGGAGCTTTTACCCTGTTTTTACTGCGATTTCTCAACCGGCAAGGAGCTCCTTTTCCTTGTCTTAACTTGGTTCTCTCGGTGGCATGTACAAGGGCTTTCATAAAGTTCTTAGTAGAGAGAATTGACTGGACGGGTTGCATGAAATCGAAATTTTTGTTTAAATTTAAATGAGCAAAATAATAAATTCAATTCCTTACCTTCCTGGGTGTCGGTTATTCGCTCCATCGTGATCTCCTCTGTGGCAGTGGTGTGAGAGGGACGCCCTCCGACCTGGTGATCTTCTCGTCTGTTCGAATTCATTTAATTAAAACAAAAGTTTTCTAACTTCTAGTCGATGATCTGACTATTTATATCACACCTACTACTATTGTTGGTGTGCATGCACTGTACAACTCGTTCTCGTTGTGACATTCTTTCTATCCAATTAATTTATATAAATTTTCTTATACAAATTTCTGACCAGTATGCATGATATTTTGTGAAAGGTCGACTTCAATTGTTTTCTCATGACGTGGCAATTCCCTGCCTTACCTACTGGTTTGGATTGAGCGAATCGTTTATTTCCACGTCTACAATTCATTCATAAATATTGTTGATTTGAATTGCTGATCGCCATTTATTTAATTTGGAATTTCCACGATCGTTTCTAGGTCGTTTTGTGACGTCTTTTTACTTGGACTTATGTGTTGTTTAATTACTCAACTCCGAGGTTAGACAAATTTTATGTAATTTAGGTAAATGAATTTTTATTATAGCCTCACCTATAATTTGGGACAAAATAACAATTTTATTTATGATGCTAATGGATTTGCAGATTTCAACTACTTCAAGGGATCCTTAACTCAATTATTTCTTATTTGGTTTGTCGTCGATCCTTGTTGAAGATGTATTACCGCATGATGTGCTTATTACGGTTAATATGTTGTATGAATCGAACATTCTGTTGATCTTATTTAATTACTATTTGGGTCGGTTATAACGAGTCTCTTCCGGGTGATCGTCTACAAAACTAATGGGAACATAGTGCATTTTTTCCCATGGTCGTATTTGTATTTTATATTCAATCACTAAACTAATTCTATTCTTCGGTGGTAAATTTGATTATTTTACGTTATTCTCAGGTTCATAATTTTGTCGTATGTCAAAATGGTGTATTATAAATTGTTAATAAATTTGAGGTTAATTTAACGCGTATAATTCCTGCTTCCGATTTAAACGGACAATGTTTTCCTAGTTAAATGTTAGTTAGTTGTCTGGTGGTCGGGTTTCTTTTCGAAGGAGACGTTTTGGATGATGATTTATCTTTAATTTTGGGCAATATTGAAAATTACTGATAGAATATCAGAACAAATAATCAAAGGTAAAACCGTTATAAATAAAATATTATCAAACGCAATAATAACAAAAATTCAATTTGGCGATTTATTTACCACGATTTTATTTATTACTAAATTTTATGCGGTAGGATTTTTAGGGTGATATTATTATTTAGGACTCAGTTAATCTATGCCGTACGCGTCGACATTCGTAGCATAGGCCCTTCGTCGTCATTTAAATATTCTTTATCTAAGGTTTTGAGTCATCCTAATTAGTTATTTTGATATAGTTAATTTCTCGGGCTTTCTCGTATTATATCGTTAGTTTAATTTAAGATTTAGTTAGAGTAGTTTAGACATAGCAATTATTTCCGAATTCTTTCCCCACTTCCTTCCCTTTGATTTGACCTTAGGATAGTTATGTTAATATTATGATTTTAAGAGTGCCCACCGAGCTACTCAATGTTTATGATTTTTAGCCGTTATGTGCCCTGATTTTAATTTGGTCGAAATTATAGGAAAATGAGTGGTGGAGGAGTAGCCAAAAGACTACTTCCCCTCCTCCCAATTGCCCCTATGACGGATATTATTGACGTTTAGGCCCTGCGTTATTCACGCAGGAATATTGGGAGTAATACTCATAATTCAAATAGTAAGAGTATTTCTGACGCAAATGTTGAATTGCTTCGATATTTACAAACGTGAAAGAAAAGTTAACTGGAAAATGGCAATGGGATTTTTACCGTTCTTAGCAAAAACTATGGTCCTCCATGGACATTCAAATGACATCCACAGAATCAAGAAATTAATGGAAATTCTATCAAAAATGAAAGGAACTATGAGAAAGTCGGACGAAAATTCAAATTATTGATGAAAACGGAAACAGAGAAAAATCAAGCCAAAGAGAGAAAACGAGGTGGATGGAAAAGATGGATAAACGACAGACTAAACAACAATGACGAAGACAGTAACGATGACGATGATAATCAAGGAGGAAGAGTTACTATAAATAAAAGTACTGCACCACTTTGGAAAATGGGAAATTGAGGTCAATGGGAAAACAAAAATATACCATCAGTAACTTATGAAAGGCTCACAAAACCAGGAATCATAAAAGAAAGACCGCGGATGGGTACAAGAATGATACCAAACGTATATCAAGTAGTATTTGAATCGAATTGGAGAGACATCGAACCAGTAATGAATCGAAGAACACAAGATGAAGATAATGAAGTCGAAACGAGAACAATTGCAGTTTTAGTAACTCCTGCTGGACCTACATTAACAATCATGATAGAAGTAAATGGAATCGAAATGAAAGCAATGGTCGACACGGGCGTAAATATTTCAGCCATCAATATGAATATGCTACCAAGTAGATTATGGCCGTGTATCGAGGAAACAACAGTAGATGTAATAATCTGTAGTCAAGAGTCAATAGACATAGTTGGAAAAGTGTGGTCACAAATCGAGTACAAAGATGTAAAAATATCAAGCTATTTAGCGGTAAACAGAAAACTTAACGCACCATGTATAATCGGCACCGATATAATGCCTGACTTACTAAAAGAAATAGTGATCGATCTAGGAACAATGAAATTAAAAGATAAAACTGGACAGATATGTACAATGAGATCCGTAGTTTGATGCCGGGAGAAAATAACTATACCTGGGAGAACTCAAATGATCTGTTATGTCAAAGTCAACGATGAAGTGAAGGGAGAAATGGTATTCGAACCGAATCAGAAATTCGAGGAACGCAAAGAGTTACCTTTGGCAAGAGAAATTGTGAATATAAATAATGACAATGACATCCCGATTAATGTCACCAATTTCGACGAAAAGTATAAAATAATCTATGAAAACGAAAGATTAGGAAAATTAACACCAATGATGGAAATTGAATTCCCAGAATTAAAGAGCGATCAGACTGACGGAAAAGAGATGTGGATAATTGATAGTGAGTTGCTAAATGAGAACGAACAAGAGAAATTGAAAGCACTATTAATCGAATTCAAAGATATTTTTGCAGCATCCGATTTGGGTACAAGTGATGTAACTCAACATGTTATCCCGTTGACAGACGATACACCAATTACATTGAGGCCGTATAGACTGGCAGAAGCTCAAAACTCCGTAGCAGAAACGGAAGTCCAAAAGATGTTAGATGCTGGAGTAATAGAACCGAGTTGTTCACTCTGGCAATTTCCTGTAGTGATGGTGAAAAAGAAAGATCGTACACAACGATTTTGTATTGATTATAGACGGTTAAATGCAGTGACGAAAAGAGACACGTATCCATTACCAGATATTAATGAAATGTTACAAATGTTGCATGGGGCAGTATATTTTATCTCACTAGACTTAAAAAGCGGATACTGGCAAATCAAAGTAAAGGAGAAGGATCGAGAGAAAACAGCGTTTACGATCGGAAAAGACCTATACCAGTTTAAAAAGATGCCATTTTGACTAACAAATGCACCCGCATTATTCCAGAGATGCATGAATTTCGTAACGCACGGAATAAAACAATGTATGGTGTACATTGATGACTTACTAATATATTCAGACACATTTGAACAACATTTAAAAGATATTAGAAATGTATTCGTCAGATTACGACAATGTGATTGGGCCAAAGAGAAAGTTACATTTTTAGGCCACATCGTATCAGCTAAAGGCAAACAACCTGATCCAAGAAATGTTGAAAAGATAAAAAATTGTCCGATACCGAAAACCGTAACACAAGTTCAAGAATTCTTAGGATTATGTGGATATTATCGTAAATTTATTAAAAACTACTCAGGAATTGCAAAACTAATTCAGGAATTAGTGAAAAGGACACATCTTTCGTATGGGAAAACGAGCAACAAGTTGCATTTGAAACGTTGAGGGATAAACTAATATCATCTCCAATATTGATTCATCCAAACTTTAATAAACCATTTCTATTAGCAACAGATGCAAGTGGATACGCAGCCGGAGCGATATTAGGTCAATGGAATGAGGAAAACTGTGAGAGAGCGATTGGATATTATAGCAGAACGTTCAAAAAGCACGAAAGAAATTATTCAGTTACGGAAAGAGAAGCCCTGGCAATAATCTTAGCGATCAAATATTTTAAATATCTACTATGGGGAAACGAAATAATAATCACAACTGATCACCAACCTTTGGTATGGCTAGGTCAGCACAAAGAAGCATCAAGCCGCCTAATGAGATGGGCAATGCAGCTTCAAGAATATTCACCATGTATAAAATTCAAAGCCGGAAAAGCGAATGCAAATGCAGATTGTATGTCGAGATTTGTGTTCGAGGGATTAATGGACAATGACGTGAGACGTATATGTATGATAATTGCAGAAGATATTGATTTTACCCAGTTAAAACAAGAACAAAGAGAAGATAGTGAGTTAAAGTTAATAATCGAATATTTAGATACAAACGATATGAAAATCTTCAAAAAATCAAATCAGTTAAAAGAGCATATGGAGAAAAATCGATATCGATAAACGATCGAAAAAGAATGGTTGATGGTAATGGACGGAGACAAGAGATTGATGCGCTTACCAGAAAGTAGACGAAAAGAAATTCTGATACAATATCACGACGGAAAATTGGGCGGACATATGTCAGCCAAGAAAACGGAAGCCAGATTGAAACAAAAGTATTATTGGCCAAACATGACAGATGATGTGAAAGATTGGATAAAAAATTGCTTAATATGTGCCACCCGAAAGAGCACAGGAAACAAAATGAAAGCACCATTGAAACCGATGCCAATACCACCAGAAATAATGACAATGATAGCAATGGACATAGTAGGTCCACTACAAGAATCCGATAAAGGAAATGTGTATATACTGGTAATAACCGATTACTTGACGAAATTTCCAGAGGCATTCGCAATACCAGACCAGAAAGCAAAAACAATTGCCAAAATATTAGTAGAAGAAATATGTTGTCGATATGGTACCTCAAAACAAATTTTGACCGATCAAGGAACCAATTTTATGAACGAAATACTAAGCGAAATAACAAATTATTTCCGAATCGCTAAATTGAGAACATCACCATACCATCCACAAACAAACGGACAAACCGAAAGATTCAACGGAATATTTATTGAAATGATTTCAAACTATTTGAGCAAACACCAGAGAGATTGGGATGAATATATAAATTTATGTTTAATGGCCTACCGAATGGCAATTCATTCAGCAACAAAGATAAGTCCGTTCAAACTAATGTATGAAAGGGAGTCCAATATGCCGATGGATCTGGAATATCAACCACCAGTCTCACAATACATGGAAATTGATGATTACGTTACTAAATTTAAAGAAAGAATGCAAGAAGTGTGGAAAACTGCCGGAATGAATATTCGTTTTAACCAAGAAAGTTATAAAGACCTACATGACAAACAGAGAAATGTACAAGAACATTAATTTAAGATCGGAGATTGGGTGATAATTGAAACACCAGAAATCATACCAGGAACAGCAAAAATGTTGCGCAGAACAGGCAAAGGTCCCTATGAAATCATTTATGTTAATGAAAATAACGTGAGAGTAAAATTGGTTAATAATCCGTTAGTTAGACCAATCTATGTAAATGTAAACAGATGCAAAGCTGTAGCGAAAACAGCAACAGTCAAATCAGAAACAAGGAAAATTATGACGAGATCGCAAACCAGGCAAATATGTATGCTGAGACAAGTCACAAACGAAGAATGGGATCTTAACCCAAAACCCAAAGCCAACGATGTAAAAATGGAACATGTCGCAAAAATGAATCTTATCGTAGAAATAATCAAAGAAATAATGCCAGAATGGACAAAAGACAGAAGTTTTCTCGAGATATTGGGCGGAATTACATCAATGATGAGAGATTATGCCAAAGAAAGGTTAGATTAAGCATAAATGACTACAATAATGGACAGAATGCCTGTATTATCTACCTGCACAGATTCCGATGGAAACGTACCATTATATCACAGTTTAATAGCCGAAAATGAAATGCGATCATTAGAATTAATTAAATTAATGGAAAAATGTGGACACACACGAATCTAAGAAATTCAAGAGGTCAAACACCGTTAATGATTGCAGCAGCAGCTGATGCAACTAAAGAAGTGCTGAGAGAATTAATGAGAACAGGTTCGGTATTGAACGAAACAGATGTAAAAGGATGGACAGTCCTTACTTATGCCGCGAAATTAAGGAAAGCTATGGCAATGGAATTTATTATGGTTAATGCAAAGAAAGAGGATTTAAACGTATTATGGCCAAATAGATATGTGATGGAGGATGCAATAATTAGAGGTTATGATCAAGCAGCAGCCTCATTAGTTAAATGGACAACAGGACGTTGTAAAACCAAAATTTTAAATGTAAATGAATTCGTGGAGCATGAGAATATATTTTTTTAAAAAGCCATCAAAACTAGACGAAATTTTCTAAAAACCATAAAAGCACTTAAAAAGAAAAGAGATAAAATTCACCGACAATGAAAACGAATCAGAAAGAATTGGATCGGGAAAGGAGGAATTGGAAAAAAGTTCAAAATTGGCAAAGGAAACAAGACAATTCATTCGAATGGAAAGTTGAACTAGACGAAATCAAGAAAGACAAAGAGGACATCATAGAAAAATATGACGAAATTATCAGATTAATAAACGTCGAGGACGACATTTCCAAGAGCACCTCAGATGGTGAAAATAACAATGATAAGGACGATGAAAATGATCAAGGAAACACCGAGGATAATGAGAAACAAGATCCAAAATCAACCAGCGAAAAGGAACCACAATCAGATTTAAAAGAAAACAAAAATCAGAAATCAACTGAAACTATAAATAATGAAAAACAGACGGTAAAACTACAAAAGAATCAAAATCGACAGACCCTACTACAAAGATTATTAATATTAATTACGTCAATTAATCTAACAGAAGCAAAAGAATTTCCTAAGGAGAAATTAGAAATGGCAATCGAAGTGAAAGAAACTCGAATAATAATCACAAATACTGGAAAGCGACAAATCAATATGATTTGCATAACCTCAGAACGGATAACCTACCATTGCGAAACATGGAATCTGAAACAGAATCAAACTTACGTATTCGAGGATACGACCAAAAATTCAACGTATAAAATCTGTATAATGGGCATAAAGACCTATAAATGTGAAATAAGAAAGAACGAGGAAAACGCGATTAAAACAACTCCTGCAACCCAACAGAAACACAAATTAAAAATTCAAGTAGAAACAAGTGTGGATGCAATAAAAATAACGAACATAAGAAACGAACAAATCCACCAAATTTGTATTGATAACGAAAAGGAATGCAGAAAAGTGAGACTAAACAAAAACCAGCAATATCAATGGGACGATTTAGCTGAAAATATGATTATTTAATTTGTGTAGAAAACGTAAACGGTATGATATGCGAACCAACCAAAACCTTGAGCAGAGAAAATATACCAAAAATAATCAAAACTACTTCAAAATCAGACTGGAGTATCAAAGAAAATGTCAAAAGAGAAATCGGAGCTTTCATTCTGAAAATGATGAACAATAAAGAAGGAATATGTATCCGTTTAATAGAAAATTCAGGAATAAGCTGCAACTTTTCTACTATGGACAATGATGATCAATTCACCATTCAAGAAAAAGAACACTCATCGTGTGAAATAAAAGATAACATCTGTAAAGATATTATGGCAGTAACAAACGGAGTGCGATTTCAAGTTATACGAGGAATCAACCATGTACTTATGAACAGTAATGGTGATAGAGAAGTAGATCAAATATGCATGAGAAATATCGAAACTACATGCGTGTCAATGCGATTGAAGAAGAAACAACCATATTTATGGGGTAATCTTGAAGAGAATTCAATGCATGTGATATGTGCAGGAAATAAATGAAACGTGGTATGTGTAGCAGTAAAAACACTTAAAAGAAAAGGAAGTTCGAGAAATCAAACCAACTCGACTAGAAAATCCAGAGAAACTACTATCAAAGACTCAGAAAGTGGTCACCAGAGAACGGAAGCACAAACAGGACAAGATTTCAACTTGTCTAGAATAAGAGACTCTAGAAAAGAAGTACTAATAATGGTAGTACCAGATCAAGAAAAATACGATTTAATTTAAGATTCGAAGTCTATTATGAGGATTAATCACTAAAGTATGCATTAGAGAGGAAAGAAAGAGAAGAGTCGGAAAACTAGAACCGAATGCCGGAAAGTGCGTGATAGAAGGTATCTGTAACACTAATTATTAATAAGAGAAAAAGCCTGAATCTATCGAGTATGCGTATATAAAGAAAGGCGAAACAAACCAATATGCCAAATAGTGACCAGGTATAAACAATCGATAATATTACCGAAACAGCTGATCAGAAATGAAACAAGAATAACACCAATTGAAACTACAACAAACTGAGCAAAGATAAACATCAATGGAAATGATAGACATATTTCAATGGAGGAAGCCCACCAACTCCGTAAAGCATTCAGAAAAGCCCAAATCAGAACCCAAACCACAACCATAAAGGGATCAACAAAATCAGCAAAAACAGACGAAACTAAAATCGTGATCAAAATGATATGGAAAACTTTCACAGTAGTAAGCATCATAGTGGCGTTAATATTAATTCAGCAGTGGAAAGTCATCAAAAAATGCAAATCAAAACCGAGAAGACGAAGAAAATGGCCAGTAGTGGAAAAATTCGAATATGATATCACTTTAGAACGTTCAGAGACCGGAAGAAACAATGAATATGATGAAGTAGCTAGTCAAATTCCATATTGAAGTGGATTGTGGATGAAAGAATTTCCAATAATAGAAGCCTCACAAGGATGGCCTAGTGAAATTGATTTATACAAAGTTACGGAGGAGAGGTACGGGGACATACGACAATTACGTATGAGACCCCAAGAAACGTTTGTATAATGAGAGGAGGAGACAGTGTAAATAGTGTATATTATATAAAAGTAGTATTGTATGTAAAAAATTAATATAAAAGTATATATTGTATATTGTGGAGGCGTAAAAATGAACACTGATATATAAAGTAAAAAGTCGAAATGGAGAAAATAATATAATATTCATTGGAAATCTTCAGAAATGGATCTATCTACAGGAAATCACAGACATCAAGCCGAAGTACGACATTCGTCGAAACCATTATAAAGACAGCACAAATTCAACCAGAATTCCCACCCGAATTGCAACCGAATCCAATCAGCAGCTCAAACGAAGCATCAGCAGAACCATTATGAAGAGATCAGTGCGACTTTCTAACGCGTGTAGCAAACCTGTCCAGGGAACAATGGACACAATCCCAGATACTCTTAACCGAAATCAGAAACAGAAGTATGATATATACAGCCATTATTGAACAACAACAACAACGAATTGCGGAATTAGAAACGCAACGAGATCTAGTTACAAGGCAAAGTCAATGGCAAGCGTTAGAAATAAGAAGGCTGAGAAGAGAACAAACAAACGAAATCCTAGCATGGTACGATCGAATGGAAAATCCTCCCGTGCTTGAGGAAGAGTACGAACCAATAGAAAACAGCTCTTAAAGGATCATAAAATCTTGTATATAAACTGTAAATTGTATTAGAATGTGAATGGTAAAAAATCAACTGTAAATAAAAGCGCCTATCGTAAAACTATAATTACTATATTATCGGAAAATAAACTCAATAAAAACCATAAACATATCGATGTATAAAAGTAGAATCATTATACAATAGAGTAGAAATCATGTTCGATAATCGATTTTAAATTAACTAATTTAGAAAATGAATAGTCAAAAAGAAACAAACAATCAAAAGAGCCAAACAGACTTAGATGGACAACAGGCAGAGATCGAAAAGCAATATCGACAACTTGGAGCGGAAAGAATGGCAATAAAGATCTACGAAATATTGTTTAAAGCCAAAGAAGAGGAAATGAATAGGAAAACCTTGGAAATAGAAATGAAAATCCTAGGACTAGAGGCCAGAGAAACAGAACTGGAAGTAAAAAGCCTAGAGCTCGAAGTTAAAGAAGCGACGCTAAAAAATAACAAGCAAATAGATCAAGAGACTTTTGAACAAGAAATCGCAGCAACCAAATCCAGAGAAGAAAAGCTGGAGCAAGAAATTTACGATCTGAAAGATTACACTTGTGTGCTAGAAGCAAGACGTCACCAGTAAGCCGTACTACTGCAAGAGAAGCAGGACCAAGTGGAAAAATTAAAAACACAGAACCACTGGATCCGAGAAAACCAACAGCAATTGCTCGACGAGTGGAGGCAAGAGAAAGAAATGTTAACGGCAAATTACAATAGAGTTCGTGATGTGAGCCAACAAGAGCAACACAGATCAATGCAGCTAGAAAGACAAGCGAGACAATGGAAAGCAAAGCTCAAGCAACAAGAAGCCCATGATAAAAAGTTTTATAAACAGGAATGGGATAGCAAAAGAGACCGCTGCAAAGCCATTACTGAAAAATGGGAAAAATGCAAATTGGACTCAGTAAGGCAAGAGGCCAAAAACCAAAAATGTGGGTACCGGAACCCGTTGAAGAACAACAAAAGAAAGTGCTGGAGCACATAAAGGCGCAAGCGAAAAATTGGAAGCGGAAGTACGAACAAGAATTCATTCAAAAGCACAAATTGAGATTTCAAGTCGAGAAACAAGAAGGGGAAGCTAAACGGTTTTATGAAGATGAATATATGGACGTGAGACGACGCTGGTTGGCGAATAAAGAAACAGCAAAGGAAATGCGGTTAGAATTGGAACATAAGGTTCAATGCATCTGCCACCAAGCCCGCAACTAGAAAGCAAAATTCCGAAAGGCGCATGAAGAGATGGTAAGAATAAAAGAAGTGTGCGAAAGTAAACTAGATGGCCTGTTGGATAATGAAAATTACCTAGCACATCTATTGGCTGAAGAAGTGGAAATATCGGCAGAATTGTGGACAGAGATAATACAGCTAAGAAATCAATTGCCTATGGTGCTGTTGCCGATAATTCTAAAAATAGTGTAGGTTTCGCCGGACAAGACGAAACCTTGGTGTAAACAATCAATGACAGGAAGTGTAAAAAGTCTATAAAGTATAACAAATATTAGTAGTAATAATTTCAAAAAAAAAGAAAGAAAAAATATATATGTATATCAAAAAAAAAATTTCTGATATTGGTATAATTGTATTAATAGTCAAATATCGAATGCTTTCTTCCTGCAACGAGTACATTTCATTATCGAACAGTATTTTATATTAACAGTGTTTTCCACCATATTATCGTGTTATCGTAATACAAAGAAAATTTCATCATGTTCTGAGGTATAAAAACCATTTTGCGAAACTGTGAAAAACTTCGAATTAAAATTAAAAATTTTATTAATACTTATATTAACCGAAACCGATACTTAATCCGAAAATATTATAGAAATGAATTATTGGAACCCACGAGGGAGATTAGACAACAAAACAACAAGTGCAAACCCATCAACAACTATACCAAAATCCCAACGAAATCCTCAACCCTTAAATGAAGACCCATTAAACTTTACAGAAGAAAATGGAAGCAGGAACAAGAAGGATTATGTCACCGAATCCAGCAACAAGAGGCAGAAGTGAAAAGGTTACAACATCAAAACAATCAAAGTCAAAAACAACTGAGAATACTGAGAAAAGAACTCACAGAAACAAAAACAAGCCTCAGAAGCGAACAATTCAAAAATGACGAAATTAAAGACAATCGATTCTGCGGACAATAAACGAGATATTAGAGGACTACTGGAAAGACGAATCCTATAGACTCAAGGAACTAACTAAAGTCAACCAAGAGTACCTCAAAAAGTTAGAAAATAAAAACGAGAGAAACCACGAGAAAAAACGATCCTTGAGGAAAGAGAATCGAAAATTAACCAGGATTATCAAACGGCAAGACCGAAAACTAACCCAACAAACCCAGTGGAAAATTAACAGCCAAAGAAATATCCGATTAAAGAAAGAAAAGATACTAGAACTACAAAGGAAGCAGCGAAAACTCAAAACGAGAACCAGAGAAAATCCCCAACAAACAGCAGAAATCGACAGCCTTCAAACCCTGTTAGCCATCACGTATAAGCAAAAGGAAGGGATAACTGGGATTCTCCGATCAATAATGAGCCATGAAGTAAAAACAGAACCAGAAATCGATACTGAATGGTCCGAATCGGAAATAAACCCAAATTTAACTTCCCAACAATAACTATATTAGAAAACCCAATCGATTGTATTCCGTTCCAATTCGATGTTCCAGACTCAAATCCAAAAACTGTCTAATTTAATAAAAATCTAATCAACAAAAGCGAAACACAACCCCTACAATCCAATTCAATAATGTAATCTCTCCAATCTTTCATTCCTTACAATATAACCTCCTTAATTCAATCCGATAAAACCTAATCTTCCTCATTTCAATCCAATAGAATCTAATCCAGACAATTCAATCTCCGAGCCTGAAAACCCAATCCAATTCAATACAATCCCAACATGCGAGCAGAAAGACTATATCTGACTATGATGATTTTACTATATGAGGATCAATTAAACTATTTAATGATACTTTCGATCTTACCTTATCTGACTATGATTTTGGTAATCAGACTATTTATTGGATACTCTTGATCTTATGCATGATATTATTTTAATGATCCAATTTTTTTTTTAATCGTGCATAGTGTAAAGTTTTATTATTATTTTCCTTCAATATCTTGAATTATGTAATTGCGGATCGCAATTTTAACTGGCCCCAGAGTGTTTTATGTTGGGCAAAAACTAAACCAGCTTATTTTTGTTTAACCAGCACGATAACTGCCTGTGTGTTTTGAGCGGATAAATTAAAAATTTAGTAAAAATAGAAAATATAAGAAAAATAAAATAAATAAAAATTAAATAAAAATTTTGGAACATAAAAATATAAAAATTTGATTTTAAATCAAAAAGAATAAAATTTTTATAATTTTGGAATATTCTAGAAAAACTCTTTGTTTTAATGCATCAAAACCAACACACGAGAAATCGTGGTATATAAGGCAGTGCTGGACAGACAAATTTCAGTACGTTTCATAATTTTACAGTACGTTTTATAATTTTACAGTACGTTTACTATTTTAAAGTACATCTTTATTTTACATTACGTACTCTCTCTGTTTATTTTTACGAAGTCTACTAATTCTGATTTTTGCAGTTATTATTATTATTATTGCTGAAAACCTATATCAAGTAATATTTTCTGGATTGTTTATGTATATTTTGTTATTAAATGTTTATACCATTATGATGTAAAAAACTTTTCTCTTAATTACACTTTGTTAATGATTAATTTAGCTTTGTTTTGTTTTCTATTTTTATACAAAATTTTTTTTGATTGATATTAATTTAAAATTTTCTAACTGAGTATTATCTTTTTATTCATGATCGAACCCCATCTCGATGGATTGGCATCATTAAATTTCTCTAAAATATACAAGACAGTAAAATTATTATTTTTTTTACCGAATGCGTGTAGTGATAAACTACGGTCTGTAGTACCCAGGAGGAAGAGATTGTTGTGAGGGCGGTTGATCAGAACAGCTCAGTTTTTCCCCACGGTAACCCCAACGCCTACTCGTCATTGTAAACGAATAAGGTCATGGGGAAGATTTAAAATTATTTAACATAAAAAGAAAAATAAAAAAAACTACTAGCTAGGGAAATGAAAAAAAGCCAAACTAAAGAAGATAGAATGACTACAGAGACATTGAATTAAATAATAGTAAAAAGTTTTGGAAGATTCGTAAAGCCGAATTTGATAGACAAAGACTTAATACAAAGGATTAAAACCACAACCACAGAAAAAATTTTCATCCATTTCGACCTCGCAGAATATCTTCAGATAACCGTCGTTTAGATACCTAACTAATTTATATTTATATCATGCCATAATCGTTACTTCACTCCACTACTAATAAAATTATATGTCGATAACACAAAAACGCCTCAAACCCAACCCCAGTAATTTTAAATCAAATAATTTTTCTAAAAATCTTCCCCTTAAAAAGAAAGATCTTAGTAAATCGACCTCGGAAAAAGTCAACTACATTAATACAAAAATAATAATAAAAGATTTATAAAAGAAAAACCCATTTTTATTCATGAACCATAATAATACTACTGGTGGGTTACTGGGTAGTGATATTTAAACTATATGGTTGTTACCCAGACAACCCCATATAAATATTCTTTCGCTTGTCACTCGGCAACCGTTGCTAGGCAACGCTGAAACTGTGTTCGAGTGGGTAGATCGTCCACAAAAAGTGAGCGCTATTGCTAATGCTGCAATTGACTGAACGATCTCTGTGTTCAACGAGCTGTCGATAGAAGACCTGTGCTCGCTTTTACATTTTAGGTCCCTTTATATCATTAATTTCATCATTCCTATCTACAATTCCCACTAAAACCTCTCATTCACCCATTTTTATGTCTCCTCATTACTTTCTGTCATTTAATACTTATCAGATACTCTAAATAATATTCAAGTGACGACAAACATATATTTTATACAAAAAAACAACACATTTAGGGATGTCCATCAGGGTTGACTGAGATTCGAGCGGCTCGGAGTTTAGCCCGCTCTTTACGTCCGGGTCGATAACCGCTTGCCCTCGGTATCGACTTTGGACCTGTTGTCGTTGTCTCTCGGTAGGCCAGTTGGGCAGGGGCAAAGACAAGGGGATATGTCACTGCCGCTCCTTCTTAACAGGCTGACAATGCTACTTCTAAACCCCTTTATTTGGGTTCTCAGGCTTTGATTTAATTCCCTCTCGTCCGTCCATCCCTTTTGGGCTGCGGTAAGCCTTTGATAAAGCGCCTTTGCTTTCCTTGGTTCCATCCAGGCGGCTTTTGTTTGTTGAATTTCCGTTGTCAGTTGGATAATTTGCTCGTAGAAGTTTTTATTGATTTTCCGTGCATGCTCTAATTCCTTCTGCAGAATTTTCAGGGATTCCATTTCTGTAACAACGAAAATTAATTCTTGTCCACAAATTTCAAGTTACATAATTAATCATACAAATAGTCATAATATTGAACCGACAAAATGAAAAGACAATAGAAAAACAACTAAAAATTTATTTGAAATCTAAGTCTAACTTTACTAAATGTCATCGATTCTTTATTGGAAATGTGGGGTTCGGTCATTCCCACCATCGCGTTCTTCTGAGGCCGGCTGAGCATAAAAGCGCTCTCGATATACGAATACTGGTCGCTTCGTGTTTCTTGTGCGGTTGGGGCGGTGCGGCGGCGTATAGTTGTCAGTCTCTGCTATCCTGCCGGCCGCAATATCATCTTCCACATTCGCCAGATATTGCCGGGCTCTGACCACTTGGAAGTCGACCTGGCGCTGGTGGTCCTCGAGACGTGAAAGTAGGGATCGGGCCTGATCACGGATTTCTTGAGCCGGATTTCGGCCACAGTCTCGTCTGCCCGCTGCGAACGGTAGCGCATCATCTTCTACTGGTCGCGAGGTGTTTCATCGGGGCTCTCTCTGTTGGGGCACCGTGAAGCCCGTATTCCGCATGGATTGCCGCCATTGATCCGAAAAATGGCTCCCGATACATCTGAACGAGATTTAATTAGATTAAATCATTTAAATTTTCTGGGCGGTAAATATCATGTTCTTCGCCTTACGTCAATTATACCGACATCCTATTTTATGTCATTATAATTATCTCAAGTTTTGTTATTTTTCTAACCTTTTCGTTATTTTAGATAAGTTGGTTGCCTTTTATTCCTTTAAAATAAATTTTACATTTACGAAACAATCGCCTCGAACAGGTGGTCCTCTCTTGTCAACCATTGGATAGTTGCACAAGTCCAAATTAATCTACGTAATAATAATTATTCTAAAATCCCCATTACTGACACTTTCAAATTTTTAAATCTATTCATTATTAAATTCATTTAAAAGAGAAAAAATAATTTCTTATTGCTTAAATCGGCTCGCTTAAATAATAAATGTGGAACAACGTTAGTTGAATTCTTTCGCGATTATTTTTTGTAAAAAAAATTTTTAATTTTCTTTCATGGTTTTAAAGCTACAAGAAAGGAAATTAATGGTATTAAATGATTGATTAGGTAAGCAAAATCAAATAGTTATATTTCAATTGACACATTTAGAAACAACAGTAATTGTGGAACATCACTATATGGATATTATTACCTGGAACCAAATTTTTTCTATAAACAAACATATTTAAAGAATAAAATTAAAAGTTGTAAAGCGATTTCCAAACCCAAAAGCGATATCCCATGGCGGACTAATTTGGTTGTTAATTGCACGAGTCCTTGGTAAGACATTTAAGTTCTCCATTACACGTTTTCTAAATGGCTATCACAGTGTCTGAAAACTAATATTCGTAAAAATTATTTAAGAAAATTCATTTATCGAACCATGGTTGATAAAAAATATCTACTAGATGAAATAAGATCGAATTTAACTAACTAAATAAATAATAAGACAAAAAAATGTCAAATATTAGTTATCACGTAATAATTAATAAAACTACTGGTGGGTTACTGGGTACTGTTGTTTGTTTAAATCTGTGGTTACCCCGGTAACGCCATATAAATATTTCTTACTGCCACCCAACACCCATTGTTGAGCAACGTTGGAAATGTGTTCTAGTGAGTGGATCATCCGCAAAAAGTGAGCGTTATTGCTAATGCTATGATTGCTCGGACGACCCCTGGGTCCAACGAGCTGTCGTTAGAAGACGTGTGCTCGATTTTTAGGTTATCGGTCCCCGTATGTCGTGAACTTTAATGTTGGAATTTATCATAGTATAAAAGGAATCCTACAATGATTTTTAGCCTAGAAACACCTATAAAACCTCTGAAGATACCGTTTTCAATATCGGAAATATGTAATTATAAGACAAACATGTATGATTTACAAACTAAAACACATTCTAGAAGTTATTTAGGCCTTATTCAACAATCGAGCGGCTCGGCGCTTCGCCCGCTCCTTTCGTCCCGGTCGATAATTATTCGACGTTGTTGTTGTTGGGGTTGCTGTTGGGGTTGTCATCGCCTCGTGGTAGGCCAGTTGAGCGGGAGCGAAGACGAAGGGGTAGGTGACAGCTACCCCTTCTTGACTGGCGGACAGGGCAACATCCAACCCCCGTATCTGTGTTCAGAGATTCTGATTCATCTGCTTTTCGTCCGCCCATCCCTTCTGGGCTGCGGTAAGCCGTTGATGTATGGACTTGATCTTCTTTGGGTCCACCCAGGTGGCCTTCGTTTGCTGGATTTCACGGGTCAACTGAATGATCTGGTCATAGAGGGTCTTATTGGTTTGTTGGGCACGGGTCATCTCTGTCCGTAGTATTTGGAGAGGTTCCATTTCTGTAATTAACGACATTGATTCTAATTTCGTGAATAGTAAATCACTCAAACAATCATACAAATTGTGTGGCTTTAATTTATATAATAAACTCAAAAACGCAAAATTGAAATTAATTATTTATTGAACATGAAATTTGGGTTTATCGATTGTTAAGGGAATTCATGATGTCGACATCGCCTTCAATATTTCGGTTCGTAGTAGGCATGGTAAATAGGTCTTACTCAAAAATCATTACCGGGCGCTTTGTATTGCGTACTGGTTTGAAGCTGGATCGTGTCGGGAAGGGATAGGACTCCGCGATCCTACCGTTGGCAATGTCGTCCTCGACGTTTGCCAGGTATTTACTGGCCCAGTCTACCAGTAGATTGACCCGTCGTTGGCGGTCCTTAAGGCATGCCAGCAGTGCTCGAGCCTGATCATGAATTTCCTGGGCCGGGCTGGGGTCACTTGATTGTCCTTGCTGCCGAAATTGTTTCATCGTATTATCCACCAGAAGCATGTTGTTGGGCAAAAACTGATAAAAACCCTTTTCTTTTATTTTTGTTTAGCCAGCACGATAACGCCTGTGTGGTTTTGAGCAGAAAATTTAAAATTATGTAAAAACGGAAATTTAAGGAAAAATAAAATAAATAAAAAATTAATAAAAATTTTGAGTCGTAAAAATGTAAAAATTTAAATTTAAATCAAAAAGAATAAAAATTTTATTAATTTTGGAAAATTCGAGAAATTACTTGTTTTACTGCATCAAAACACACACACAAACAATCATGGTATAAAAGGCGATGCTGGCTAAGCAAAATTTAATGCATTTTAGTCCTTTACTCATTTTACCAAACATTATTTTTAATCATTGCAACGAAGTAATTTTATTTTATTTTATTTTATTTATTTGTATATATGATATGACAATACTAAATGATTTTTATGATTTTTATTCTTCATTTATTTCATTTAAGCTTTAAAAGAAAGAATTTTTTTTTTGATCGAAGAATTCGACGTAATCGTTGAACTTCCATCATAAAAGAATTAAATCTTAAGCAGCATATCGAAACCAAATTTAATCGACATAATAGATTTACATGCAACAAGATAGTAAAATGAAAGTGTTTTATTTTCGTTACCCCGGATCGAACCGGTCGTTAGTGGGGGAAGCCGCGGTGCCGGTAGTAACCAGGCCTGCCCAGTATTCTCCCCTTCCTAAATCCTATCGCCCGACCCTCGAAAGAGTAGTGTCAAGGTCCTGGGAAAGGCTAAATATAAAGTTATAACACAGAAAAGGAAAGATATACCGACTAGTTTATAGAAGAGTCAGAAAGAATACATTATATTTTTTGTGAACAACAAATGTTATTCTAGCATAACCACAGCTCATTAAAATTCGCGACTAATCACACTAGAAGGTTAAATCGGCCACAGATCGCATTTTCGTATCAAATCTACATGCTAAATCGATTTTTGAATGTTACCCAAAGGCTTTACGTTATCGTAGTACTTAGATTTCAACTTTTCGTTCAGTTCATAGAATTAAATCCACGACTCCATAACCCCTAAAACAACTATTGAAGTGACTATTACACTTGTAAATTTATTATTATTACTAAACATTTCATTATTAATTTTATCATTTTTATTTGGATATTATTACTGTTAAAATTATTATTTTTCTGATATTATTATTGTCATCAATATTCATATTGTGAATTTTCGTTAATTATTTTGATTATTATTACAAAGTTTTTCATTAATTTCACCCTAGTACTCCTAATGCTACCATCTAAGATTATTAATATTGACCCTAAACGACTATTAATGCTATTATTATTATTATAACTATTATTAGTACAATACTATTATTACCGAAAAATCCATATAGTACCATTAATATTACTTTATTCATAATTCTGATGTTGTTAATATCAATGTTATTGCTATTATCATTATTTTCACACTAATAGTATTATTAGTATCATTATTATTATTATTAAAATATTATTATTATTAATTATTATTAAAATATTACTATTATTATTATTAAAATATTATTAATATTATTATTAATATTATTAGTATAGTATTGTTATTGATATAACTATATAGTACCATTAATATCGGTACATAATATCATTGAGGACAAGCCAGTATCCCTTGGATGAATCTGATATCATTATTATTATTATTATTATTATTATTATTATTATTATTATTATTATTATTATTATTATTATTATTATTATCATTATCATTAGTATCATTAATTTAATATTATTATTAATATCACCAAAATATTATTATTATTATTATTACTAATATCATTAATACATTATCATTATTACCAGAACTATATAGTAGCATTTATGAGGATAGCTTATTAATTACATTAGGTATACTTCTGATATTATCATTATTATTAACCTTAGTAATATTATTAAGTTCATATTAATTATTTTATTATTTTTATTATGAATATTATTATTATTAATTATATTATGCTTATTATTATTATTATTATTATTACTAAAATATTATTATTATCATTAAGTTGCTATTATTACTATTATTAATATTAATATGTTAACATTATGATTATAATTAAAATGAAACACTTACAAAATTTTTATTTAAAAAAGAAAAAGCACATATCAATAAAAATTCCCATAATAGGGATAAAACTTCCAAATTTGGCGAGGTACAATAGGCCGCGAATCTCTACAATTTAAAGTTAGAAAAGAAGTAAAAAGAAATAAGTATACCTTACAGAATATGTCGACGAAATGGAAACAGCCACGGAGGTCGTAGAGGTCCGTAGAATTCCTGAAATACCTGAAATTATTATTTAAAAGGAAATACAAAATTGTAACCTTGAAAATTTACCGATTGTTGACTCGTTGCTATGGTAACGAGTGAAAAGCAAAGTGTGAATTGCTAAAATGTAACAAAACAAAATAATAAAATCTAAATTGTTGGAGAAATAAATTTTTAATACTATCTTACAATAAAATTGTTGTAAATCACTTTAGGTAATTTAACTTAAAAAGTTTTATATTTGAATTTAATAAAATTTTAATTTGGTAAATTAATTTTTTAAATAGAAAAATACAAACTTCATAATGTTATTGTAATGTTGATAATATAGTGAATTATGTAACTACTCTTGGTTATCACAGGTATTGTCAAATGTTAACGTTGCTAATGCCTGTTATAATGAATTGATCATAAAACACTAGTAGATTCCTTTAAGATATATAAGTAGAAAAGGACATACCCATCCTTCCCCCATCCAGATGACAAGTGTTTGTTATATTTAAAATGATTACCATATATTGATATATTAATACTTATTGTACATAGAGAATAATAGACATGAAGTTAAGAATGAATTTTGTTTAGTGGACTCTCACAAGAAAACTCTAGAACAATTCCGAAGGAATATAGCCGGTTACCACCAAACCGCAGTAACACAAACGCAGAGGGCAGAGACCATGGTGAGGAAGTGTCGCTACATGGAGCAGACATGGCTCCGCCCCGAGAAGGCAATCAAGCTGAAAGAAGAGGTCGACACATTGAAGAATCAATTAGCTCAGAAGGATGAAGCCCTGCGGTCGGCCGAACAGAAGGCCCAGGATCTAGAAAAACAGGTTGCGGAGTGGAAGTTGAGAGACAACATCCGGACAGGCCTCCTGCAGAGTGGTGTTCACCTATCCGAAGAACAGCAGGCGATAGTGTTAAGGAATGCCACAGGTAAAGACACTGGCATTGGACAGATGATAGCAGATCCATCACATACACCGGAAGGATTGCCGAAGAGGAACCGCAGAAAGAACCGACCCAACAAAAGAGAAAGGGAGCGACAGGCCAGAGTAAATCGTGCTCGCCTGTTGGGGCACATCTTGGACGCCAATGGGTTTTGACGGCGAAATTTTGTATGTAACTGAACTAAATTAGTAGATGTTAATTATTTATTACATGTATAAATCCTAGATGTTAATTGTTTATCTATTATAATATAAATTGATAACTTGTTATTGAATTTGTTTGTTATTGACAGGTAGATATGACTAGAGTGGTTGAATATGGAGAAACAGAGTGATCTAATGATTAGATAAATTAGCAAATAGACAGATGAAAGGAGGACCAATTAAGTAAGAGCATGAAGTCTTCTATGACAGCTCATGGACCCGAGGAGGGTTAGGGCATTAGCAGTTCTTGAGAAGGAGCTCACCTTTTGCTAACCTTCCACCCACTAGTTCACAGTACCAACGTCATTTATGACGGGTGACTAGCGATTCAAATTCTTATGCAGGCGCTAGGTGGAGATGATAACCCTTAGGCAGTTCAAAACTATTTTAAGGACCCATCAGTGCCCAGCAATGTCATCCCGCCGGTTTTCTCCGGGTTGGGGCATATTGGGGTATTTTTCTTGACCAAAGTGTCGCCACGCTCGCCTCCACTGGTCGGCGACATGTGGGGGGACCCATATACAAGGCCCTGATCTTTCTAAACAATATTATGACCATGTAAATTACTTATTTCGGAATTCATAATTAAAGGAAATAGGTGTCATTACTATCTGGGTGGTATACCCCTTAACAGTTTCATTATGTAGTGCATAAAAGATAAAACAAATGAAATATGTATGTCATCAAAATCTAGGCCGTACGCAAAAATAATAAAAAAAAATGAAATGTTTAAAATGATTGCTAAGAAACAAATACTCTTGCCATGGAGTACGGCATTTTATTACTCAACACCCTTAAATAGATACATCTACATGAGTCGAAGAAGGAAAACATTATTTCAAGGAACAGAAAATTTAACTGTTTAACTAATGTTAATTTAAGATCTTTATCGAATTTTTTCGATGTACCTCCTTTTACCACAGATATCCTCAGTTAGTATACATAAAAAAAAATTTGATCATGTGGGAGAATAAAATTGGACGCAGATTTCTCTCTACAAAGTCACTAATTCTGGCAAGAATTACTCATAAGAAATCCGTGTAATCATTGCGTACGAGTATTACTTCGAACTTCGAAAGTTATCTGCAAAAAGTTGTATGATCATTCGATTATTAAGGTAAACTGCAAGAATATCTATAAAAATTCATATAACTTTTGAATACCATCATTAAAGTAATCTTCAATAATATCCTGATATTTATGTGATTATTATCTACCATTATAAAATGAATTTCAAGGAAAAATTATTTACACGAAAATTCCTATAATTATTAGGGATACAATTAAAAAAATTGAATTTCGAAAATGTACACAAGGATTCGATTAATTATTACCATACCGTCATAAAAATGAATTCCGAGAAAATCTACGAAAAGATTCCTATAATTATTGCAATACATTCCTCGAGATGAATTTCACAATTTATCTGCAAAAGATTTATGTAATTATTACCATACGTTTATTAAAATGCATTTAAAATTATCTACAAAAGATTTATATAATTAATACAGTACATTTATTAAAATAGATCCCAAGAAATCTCTACGCCAGATTTATATAATTTTAGAATAAAAAAAAATATCTACAAAAAGTTGGATAATCATTGAAAATTGAAAATTAGAACTTACTCCAAGGTTGTGGATCTAGGTTCGCGGCTATCTCACTACTTGCTTCCCCGGTCGCTGTGTCTATGAAGTCTTGTTGCTGGTACATTCTTAAACAAAAATTTGGAAAAATGTCTATGATCGATTAGATTCGTCAGCGACTCTATTTATGGATCTTAAAAGTTGGGAAACAGGAGTGTGCATGCGCACTACATCCCGCTCGGTGGTGTGTAATGTTCCCAGTATTTATCAGCGAGGCTGAGAAAATTTCGTGAAAATCAATACTTCCGAAAGTCAGTGACTGGGTTGGTTTAGTTTTTCTATTTATTTGTGTAATTTTTTTGTATTATGATTTCCAGTTGGGGTAATTAATCATTTTAGTTCACATTCCGGAGTTTATCCCATTCTGTCCTCATTGGATTAGTCTCTGATATGCCTTCACTATTGGTGTGCGATATTCCTTTCATCGATTTGCAGGCTGTTAGGTTGGAATTTACGATTCGTTCGGTGGAAATAGTGCGATTCAGCCACTAGCGGGTAAATAGGTTTGTTTATTTTTACGAGATTCATTTTATCAACTTCATTTATTTGTTTTACTTTTGCTAGATTTTTAAATTAAGGTTAAATAATCAGATTTGTTTTAGTAATATTTAATATATTGATTGCATTTATATTGTTTTTCTAGGTTTTGGATCGGTGGTTGAATAATCAGATTTATCTTCGTAATATTTAGGATATTGATTGCCTTTATATTGTTTTTCTAGATTTGGATCGGGGTCATATGATATTTTCAGTTGTGCTGTATTTAATGAAAAGCATTTTTATTAATTACGGATGTTGAATTTTTTAGTTTTATTCCCCAGTTATCGAAGTGGAATTCTCTAACAACCAAATGCTTGCCTGCGGTTGCAGCTTATTTATTATCTCAAAGCGAACCTTTTCCGGACATTCTTAGTTCTCGATTTTGTTTTAGCAGGTGATTAAAGGGATATTCTATTTATTAATTATATATTTGGTAAGGTTCGAATGCTATTTCTCAGATGCCCTTATATTAATTCTAGACGGATTCTTACTATTTGTTTGCTAAATTTTATTTTGAACAATTTTGTTAGGTTTGAAATTTATCCTTACTATTATCGTTATATTAACTTTAGACAGGTTTTAACTATTTGATTTGGGTATTGTTAATTGATTTTTGATGGAATTTAGCGATTAATTTTAGGCGGAATCTAGCTATTCGTTAGACGAGTTTTTATTCGACAAAAAATGAATCTCGTCAGGTATGAATTGATTGTTTCCTATTGTCGTTAGGTTAATTTTATAGGCGCGAACTCTGACTATTGATTCAATATTATCGGAAGGATCTTGGCCGATCTATGTTTCTTTTCTATGCCGATGGAGAGTGAGGACATGGCTTACCTTATAAGAAATACAAATGAATTTATATTGTTGTGGACTTTTCTCATTTATTCTTTTAATAATTCGCATTTTTTATCTGTAGTATTCAGATTTAGTTAGTCAACTACTCTAGTGATTATAATAATTTCAGTCCTACTTTATCGGGTTATCTTTAATTTTTACTTAATTATTATATTTTTATGATTCTACAATCAGTTATTTTATATCAGAATTTTCACTTTACGAGTACTAAATAGTGCACTAATTTCGGGGTTGAGTAAATTTAGTCTTATTGGTGTAAAGTTCTTAATGGTATTTAATGTATTACACCACGCGTCGTTTCATTATTGGTTTTCATTATAAATCCTCATATTTAATTATAGTATTTAAATTATCTATTTTTGTTGTGCCCATTATATTTTGATCATAGCAACGATTTTATTTTACCTTTTCCGTCACCCTCCCCTTGAATTAGCCTTAGGCGCATTTGTGTTTATATTACAATTAATGAGTGCCCACTGGACTACTCGGTGTGGTGATTTTGAGCCGTGTGTAGAATAATTTAGGTCGAATTTAAAGAAATCGAGAAACGAGGAAGTAGCCAGAGACCGCTTCCTTATTTCTCCTTTCTTCTATACGGGGTAATATTGACATTCCGATCCCTGCGTTCCGCACGCCGGGTCTTCACGGGCACAGATCATCGGCAATATTCCACGCACTTACTCGAATCTGAATAATATGTCTGATTTTAATGACTTGTGATGTGTCTTGGCTGTGGGCCGGAAAAACTTCGACAAATTTTAAAACAAAAACATAATTTATATATTATGAATAATTTATTAAAATCAAAATGAAATTACCAACACGAACCAATCCATACAAAAAATTCATAAATAATTTGCTCTCCCCACGCCAGCATCCAAGCAGAGCTCTATCGAGGTTGCGAGAATGTGACGCGGAGAGAGTTTCAATTAAAACTCTCACTTACATAGATTTTTAAAACTAGTTTGATAATTTCAAAAACGATTAAAAATTATGTGAAAATGCATCCGTATATATACCTATTTTTTGGCCCTAACCTTGCGTGTTCTTTTTGATTTAGTAAAACAAAATTCGACCTTGGAATTTTCTAGTGTATTCTAATCTTAATTTTTATTATTTTGCAATTTTATTTGATAATTTTTCTTTTGAAATTTTTATTGAATTATTTTTAATTCAAATTCTTTGATTTTTAGTTCATTTTCATGAAATTTCACATTTTTGTTAAATTATCAAATTTCGGTCGAATTTGTTAGGTTTTCGTGTTATGTTTATATTTATACCGTGCGGATCTTGTTGCTTTTTGTTATTAGTTTAATTTATTTTTATGTTTATTATTTTATGTGTAATTGTCTTCTTTCTCATATATTGATAGGGTTTAATTGGTGTTTTAATAGGTTTGAATTTAAATCTGTATGTTATATTTGCATGTGTGTTACCGATTCATTTAAACATTTACAAGGCCGTTTGTGTTCTGGCCCAATACTACTTATAAAACTAAACCAACAGGAATTACTTAACACCAAAAATCAATTACTATAAACCCATCGTTAGAATAAACCACTTTAATTTATCATCCACACCATCGTAACCTCATTATAATTGTACAATTGACTCGATTATTATTAATATTAATATTAATATTATTATTATTATTATTATTATTATTATTATTATTTCATTATCAATAGTATGATTACTATTATTTTATTATTAACATTATTATTGTTATTGTTATTATTATTATTTTATTATTAACCTTACTATTACCATTCTTATTATTATTATTATTATTTTATTATTATTATTATTATTATTTTAGTATCATTATTATTGTTATGACTATTATTAAGTCAGTATTATTATTATTATTATTATTGCTATAACTTAAGAATATTATGAGTATTACGTTTTTTCATTATCATTACTATTGTTATCATTATCACTAAAGTTACTAGTATTATTATTATTAATTTAATATTATTATCATTTAATATTACTATTGCTCTTAAATTCATTAGGATTACCAATTTAAATATTACTTAACATTATTGTGTTTTACTCATAAAAAGAGATAAATTAAATAAGAAAAGTAAAGAACAACAAGAAAACTCACGGATAAAAATGTATTCAATCAAAAAGCAAAATAATCAGTCGGCATAATTTTCGGCTCCTTTAATAACGGGTGCCTTATTGGGTACAAGACGCGAAGACCTGAAGCTAAAAGTTAATGAAATTACATAAAATAAATCAACCAACCTCATGGGAAATATCCGCGTTGATTTCGGACGGCCGAGTAGTTGGAAAAACCTAAAAATATAACAAATACTAGTCAAAAGTATCTAAAAACGATACTATAGAATTACAAAATTGTTTAATCGTTGCCATGGTAACAAGCGGTAAGCAAATCTATATAATGAGGTATATACCCGGATTTCTCTTTAACCATGGACTTTCAAGGGTTAAAATGAGTACATGTTTTTAAAATGAAAAATCCTAAATTAAAATAAGGTTAATCATAGTAAAAAGTAAAATTTTTATAAAATTCTAAATAGTAATTTAAAGTAAAGAATTTTAATTTTAATATTAGTAAATTAAATTTTTAATGTTAGAATTAAAACTTATTAAGAAAATTTTGACATAAAATTTTATCAGTTAGAATAAAAATTTATTAGTGTTAATTATTCTTATTATTGTGGATGAAATATTGTGGGTATTATAAGATTTAACTATTATTGCTATTACCAATTTTAATTGTTTGACCAATTTAATCACTATTATTATTTTTATCATTATCATACTACGGTTTTTATGGTTATCGGATGGCTATTACCTTTTCACCCCAACCTTACCCTATTCTAAGCCCAACGAAATCCGCCATCACATATCGACCCACGAACTCCGTGCACTAAAATTAATGGTGGGTTACAGGGTTTCAAATCTTGCTTATCCTCCTGGTGACCCTAGTAACGCCATACAAAATGATACTAACCGCCACTTGGCACCCGTTGCTAGGCAACGTTGGTAATGTGTTCAAGTGGTGGATTGCCCGCAAAAATTGAGTACCATTTGCTAGTACTATAGTTGCTCGGACAATCCTCGGGTTCACGAGCTGTCGATAGAAGACCTATGCTCGCTTTGCTCGGTCCCTCATAACTATTCAGGATTAGTTCTTAATTGACTGTGGAAAACTGAGACGTAATAAGGTTACTTGTGATAATACTGACATGCAATTTCAAAAGAAACGACTCAACTAAGGCTAAAACTACTCTATTTGAATCAATCACATGTGGAATATCTACTGTTTGACGTTTGGAAGTTGCGTTGCTCGACGTCGGGCACGTTCCTTACGTCCCGGTCGACGATTGTTGATGGGTTGTTCTGTTGGCTTGGTGGTTGTCTGCGGCATTTGGGTTGGGGCGAAGATGAGCGGGTAAGTTACCGCTTCACCTTCCCGGCATACCGCTAGGGCGACTTCGAGTCCCCGAATCTGCGTGCGCAGACTCCGATTGAGCTGGCGTTCTTCGGCCCAGCCCTTTTGAGCTGCGGTGAGTCGTTGGTAGAGTATCTTCGTCCGTTTAGGGTCTAAACAGGTCGCCTTGGCCTGCTGCACCTCGCGAGTTAATTGCAGGACCTGACTGAGTAGCTCTGCATTCGTCTGCCTCGCGCGGTCCAATTCAGATTGTAAGATTTGTAAGGAAGGCATTACTACAATCAAATAGATGAGGTTAATTTATTATTGATCAAGTTATATAATTGTTTATTTCGTTAAACAAAACACGAATAACTCTAGCGATAAGAAAAAGAAATAACACGTAATCTTCTAATATTTTCAATCAGTTATTACATAAAGTCTGTCATTGTTGGTTTACTCGTCCGGACAATATCTCTTCAGGCTCCGTTTAAGAGCCTCAACGGTATAGGGTCTTCTGGTGTCTCGAACCGGATGAGGTGGATAGGCGACTGCAATCCGCCCGGCAAGGATGTCTTCGACCACGTTCGCAAGGTACATCCTTGCCTTAACCACCTGTAAATCTACCTGCTCCTGCACCCTTTCCCATTGGGTGAGGAGCTCCTGTGCGTGCAGGTAGGTCTCTGCAGCTGGATATTGCCGTTCCGAGAGACATGATCGTTGCGACTGATTGCGTATCCTCGTGGTCGGCGGGACTCCTGTCGGTTCCTGTCTGACGGTCTCTTGACGGGTAGTTCGTTTGGGCGACATGTCTAAACATTACTGTCATTAGGTTCGCTTGATTTATCATTCTAAGTTATTAGCAAGCAAATTGTGTCTATGTTAATAGTAAGGGCGTCATATACGTGACCATTGCCTTCCTTTACGCGATGGAATATTAATGGGTTACCTCGTGGGTCTGGTCCTTTAAAGTGCACTCCTCTATAGGGAAAGTATATAAGTATATGATTAAACATATGGATGGGGTAACCTGATGTTTCACTTATTCGATATATGCGTTAACATGAAAATTGTCCATGTAGGCGGATACTCGTGCATTGATTTAAGGGAATCTGTACATTGATTTAAAGTTTGTTTACTAACTTTAATTACAGTTGCTCGAACTTCAAGATTTAGGCCGGATGTTGATCCGAGATAACTTAGTCGCGTGCAGGTGTATCCTGGTGGGCGAACGATTTCCGGCGGATTTTACCATTACCACTTAAGCGGTTGACTAAAGGTGAATTACATTGTTTACATCCGGTGATTGTATTATTCGTGTCATCTCTGCAGAATTACTGGTCCAATGTTCGCCTACACTCGCTTATCTCAATTTCCGGTCAGGTATTTCGTTGACTAGTTGAATGTACTTTACTAATAAATTTTAGGAAAACTTCTACGCTTACCGAGATTCCTAAATAGACGCGGTACCCTTTTTGTTGGAGCGTGGAATTTAATGTGATATTAATATAAATTCACTTTTGTCCTGAACTTTGATTTTTCCAATCCTACTAATTTAATTTACGTAATAATTCGTTCATTTTATCTGTAATCAGTTTGCTGTAATTACCGAATTTATAAGAATTGAAGAAAACCTTTTCCGAATCTGTGAATTTATTTTGGTTTTAACTAAGGGGTCGTGTTATCGGTAATGTATTCTGATGTCCATTATTCAAATTGCTAATAGTTTTCCCTAAGGCTAATTGGATCAACTATTACTCTAGCCCACAAAGTTATTTTAATGCTAATAGTTTTAAATCCGTGAATTCAGTCTTACTTTAATTTACATTTGTACGGTTATTCAATCCATCTCTAGTCTTAATCTATGAATTACTTTAATTCACTAATCATAGCTCGTTAAATAACTTATTTTACTTATTCTTATTCAATACTTTGCTTCACCAAAACTAGATTATCTGGGTTTTACGCAATAGCTATTTGGACTAATTTAATCATCTCAATTGTCACCAATAAATTGATTCAATTTAATCAACGATATTTTTATTTGTATTCATTTTATTTTTAATCAACAATTTAATCTAAATACTTGGATTGCTCAATCACTTCTTCAATTTTATCAAACTGAATTAACAGTGAATTATGTAGTGTTACATTAATTTGAATCAACAATTTAATTAAGGAATCCCATACTTTTATTCGAGAATCGTTTTACGTTTAATCGATATATTTCTTTATTTGAAATCAATGAATTCGATTCTTAATTGCTTTCATTGCTATCGGGGGTTGATTAGATCAATACATTACTCGTTTTTACTCGAAGATCAGATTACTTTTATGGAAATGAATTATAATAATTTAATTGATGAAATTATTTGCCATTACCCTAATGTTAATCAATAATTTACGATCATTATGAATTATCTTTACTGAAATTTTAAGCCATAAAACACTTTACTTCTAAAATCAATGGTTAATTTAACTTTTATCAATAATTTCAATTTAATCGAATTCAATGGTTCCCAATAAATTTTATTTATTTCAAAATGTTAATCCAAAATAGTTATAACAACGATTTCAGTTAATTTAACCCAAGTACCCTTTCCGTTTAATAGGCCTTAGACGCATATTGTGTTCATATTATATTTATTGAGTGCCCACTGGACTACTCGGTGTGATAATTTTAAGCCGTGTGTAATATAAATTTAGGTCGATTTTACAGAATTGAGAAACGAGGAAGCAGCCAGAGACTTCTTCCTTACTTCTCGCTTCAGCTATAGGGATAAATATTGACGTTACGACCGCTGCGTTGCGCACGCTGAGTCTTCACGGGTACATATCATTGGCGATTTTCCACGCACTTACATGCCTCTGTACTATGTAGATTTTATTTACTTGCGTTATGTGTCGGCTGTGGGCCGGAAAAATTTCGACATCTCATTTTAGTTTAAAAAAAATATATATCAAACAATTTATGTATAGTAATAATATTTATTAATTAGGACAAAATAACAGAATTACCCTTCGTTGACAATCCATAAAATATCATAAAAACATAGCATAGCATAAAACAAAATACCACTCTCCCCACGTCGACGCCGAGCAGAGCTCTACTGAGATGCAACGAACGTGACGTGGAAAGAGGGTTCCACCATAAATAATCCTCACCTAAAAAATCGAAAATTGACTTGGAGATAGTTTCTAAAATAATTTTCAAAACGATTGAAAGGTAAATTTCAACGTGGCTAGTTCGAAAATGGTTTTAAACAATTTTCAAAAATGGTTTCTAAAAATGGTTGGTTAAATGTGAAAATGGATCAGTATTTATACCTATTTGTATGACGTGTGAAATTTGATGCAGTAAAACAAAATTCGACCTTGTTATTTTCTAGCAAATTCTATTATTTATTTTTATTATTTTTCGATTTATTTTTATAATTTTTTATTTATAATTTTTATTGAATTATTACTAATTCAAATTTTTCGATTTAAATTTCATTTTAATGAACTTTTATTAATTTTTTCAATTTCGTCGAATTTGTTGTGTTTTCTTGTTATATTTGTGTAAGTATCGTGCGGATCTTGGTGCATTTTGTTATTATTTTATTTTATTTTTATGTTTATTAATTTATATTTAATTCTTTTATTTCTCAGATTTTATGTGGTTTAATTGGTGTTTCCAGGTTTATTTAAATTGCATGTTATTTTTGCGTGTGTGTTTCTGATCCATTTAAACATTTTTCAAGGCCGTTTACGTTCTGGCCCAACATAAAACACTCGGGGGTCCGTAAAATTGCGACCCGCAATTTCAATTGATTTCAAACTAATACATACATTTTCATTTTCCATATTCACATTCATAAAAATGTTTCTACGGTAAGGTTAAATCATCAAGGCAAAGATGGACTTAAGGTCCGGCTACAATACATAATCAAATAAAATCAGATAGTTCAGTTTTAATATCAGTGCAAGTTTTATAGTATCAGTTCAAATCAATATCAGTTACTGTAAATCAGTTATATTTGTTTTCGAATGAATCGCTGACGGCTTGGGTTTCGCTTTCGAGCTGGGTTGATCTTGAAGGGTGATTGATGGAAATCTGCGAGAGTCTTGAATTTTTGCTAACTTGATTGGTATTTTGGATTGGGTTGAACATTCTTCTGAGTTTCTGAATGGGGGTATTTTGCCTTTGCTTGTTTTTTGTTAGGCCGAGGATGAGACAACATATTAGGAGTATCATGTTAGAGGTTATACTAATCGGTAGTATAAGTTCGATTGATAGACTTGTTGTACTGGGTTCATTTTTCTGTCCCACTTGTTTTCCTTGTTGCTTTTTGATTGATAGGGCGATCTTTTGAATTTCTTGGATTGGTTTATTATTGGGATTTGCTTTGGCTTTTCTTTGGATTTGTCTGATGATATTTTCTAGGGTTTTCTTTATCTCTTGATTCTCATTTTTTATGTTAGCTATCTCTTCATTATTTTTCCGTAGGGTTTGTACCATTGTTTGGGTTTTCTCGATATTCTGTTTCAATTCGTCCTTGTTTTCTTTTGTGGGGCATTGCATACATTGGAGGTTTATTTGTTGGCATTCTTCATTATCGGGATTGTTACAAATTTCTTTGAAATCGGCACAGGTGCTGTCTTCTTTTCTGAAGGGTTGGGATTTCTCGCATTTTTCCAACGGGTTCTCAGTATTGCATTTTCTCATTATTATCATCATTATTATCCACAGGTTTGGGTTCATACTTTCTATTTTTATACGTAATTAATTTTATATTTATTTACAAGGTTATTTCGTTTATTTACAGTGGAGTTTTAGCCCTTTTTTATTCTTTCTCTTTTTCTGGGGTTGGGTGTTTCTCGCACTCCTCTTTAGTTTTGTTTTCTGAAAATCTCATTATCAGGACTTGGGCTCTTATTAATCGCTCGGTTATTTTCGGGAGTTCTTTTAATCGTTCTTTGTTTTCTTTGATTACCCTCTGTTGATGGTAGATTTTCATTTGGAGATTTCTTTCTTTCGCTTGCTTTCTTTTAAGTTGACGTTTATGATTTATTCGTTTAGCGGTTTGCTTTTCCAGCTTTCGTCTCGCTTCCTGGAGCTGTTCTGTTAATGTTTTAATTTCGTCCTGAGTTTGTTGATGACTTTCTTTTATCTCTCTGGCTTCTTTACAACTGTCTTCTAGTTGTATTACATATCTCTGTTCGCTCTTTCTGCTATCTCGCATTCGTTCTGCTTCGGTTTTCCAATAATCTTCCAGGATTACACGAGTCTTTATTTCGGCTAATTCTCGTCTCAATCGTTCATTTTCTCTCTTTTGATCTCTGTTTTCTCCCATGCTGGATGTTAGTTTTCGTTTTATCGTATTGGCTGACTGTTTAGATTGTATTAATTGTTGATTTATCCGGGCGATTTCTGATTCTTGCTCCTCCACTAACTCTTGCCATTCTTTTCTTTCGGCTCTCCATCTTTTACTGTAATATCTCAGTGGGTCTTGCTCGATTGGTTCTACTAATTGAATTGGGCTTGGTAGGTATTCTCCGTCTTCTAGATTCATTCGGATTTCTACTTCATTTGAATTCATGCTAAATATACATTGGTTATGATTTTTCTGTTTTTTATTATTTTTCTTTAGTTTTATTATTTTTACAATTTTCTCTTTAACTTTACACTATCGTTTCGTCCGTCTCCCCGAATCCTTCATCGGGTTCGGCGGTTACTTGGTTTAGAATTTCGGTTGGGTATAACGGCATAAGCAGGATTGGTGGTCGACTTTGTAACATATTTACCTCTTCTCGCAAGGTGTTTGATATTTGTATCTCTTCGTCTAAGAGATAGGCAAGATATTCTGTATTTTCTGTTAACTCCTCCACCTGCGTTTCCAAACGATGCGTGTTTTCTAATGCTTTTAACTTTTCAATCTCTTTTCTCAGATTCTGTTCATTTTCCTCATATCCTTGCTTTATCGCTTTTATCTCTGCTTCAACTTGTTCTTTCAACTGTTCGTTGACTTCGTGTTGATGTCTCAACTGGATCTCTTTGAATACTGCAACTCCTCGGTGTCCGTTCACCTCCTGCTGGAGTTCTGCTATCCTCTCGTTCAATTGTTGGTTTTGCCGTCTTTCATCCGTTTGTTCGTGTAGGGTTTCCGTTATCTTTTGATTTAGCTGATCAATCCATTTCCTGAGGTCCTTGTCGGTTTTCCTGAGCCTTCTTATTGTATTTTGTCTGGCTCGTTCATGGTATTCCATTGTTTGGATTTCTTCGTTCAGTTCCTCAATTGTTTCTTTCTGCGCTTCGACTTGTTCCCATAGTTCCCAATCTTCCATATTCAATATCTTTTTAGGTAACAGTCTTATCTCTTTCTTGGCTTCTTGGTACTGGTTCTTCCATCTTCTTGCTTCTGATTTGATCCACTTTTCTTTGTCTTCCGTTTTTATTTGTTGTATTTGTCTCTGTTTAAGAGTCTTTTCTTGTTCTAGTAGCATCTCCTTCATTCTCGTTTGTTGCCATACTATTTCGTGATCTTGTTTTTGTATATGTTCCCATTGCATCGCATTCTCGATTTTCGACAATCTATACTTGTCTTTCCACTTTCTCGCTTCCGCCGTTGTTTGGATCACTATTCTTTCCTGTCTATCGTCTCTGGGCTCTCTAATTTTCTTTGATGGTTTTGGCCCTTGATTTCTCAGCTTGTTGACTTCCTTTTTCGCATTTTCCCATTTGGTTTTGTATGCTCTTGTTCGGTCTTCTTCTTCGGCTATTTGCTGAATATAATGTCTGATCCGCGATTCCCAATTACTTCTTGAGTGTTCTCTGTCTTCTGTCCATTTGATTTTCCAATATCGCGCTTGTCTTTTTGCCCACTCTTTGGCTTGTTCCATATGGGTTCTCTTTGTCTTCTCTATTCGGTATTGGGTGCTAATTTGTCCAATTTCCTCCTGCATTTGTTGTATAATCTTTATCGTCTCCTCTCCTTCTTCTCGTATTTCTGCTTCTTTATCTTTTATCACTTCCCGCAATCTTTCGATTTCGCTTTGTTGATCTTGCTTCTCTTGCTCTAGGGTTTGTATCTCTTTCCTTTGATTTCTGATTCTAGTTTGGTTCTGCATGAATTCCTTCATCATTTCCTCTTCTCGCTCTTGGTACGTTTTCTCTTTTCCTTCCGGGTAAATTATTTTTTGTTCTAGTTGTTTTTCCCACTTTTCTTTCATCATTTTCGTTTTTAGAGTCTCTTGTACTAATTCCTCTTCTGCGATTAGTAGCATTTCTTTTAATTGTAACGTTCTTTGTCTCCATAATTCTACTTCCTCACTTGTTACTTTTATTGACTCTGGTTGATCTTTGATTGCTGGTTTTGTCTCTTCAGCCTCTTTTACAATTTCTTTTGTCTCATTTGGATTCATAATTGTTTTCTAAATATTAATAATCGATTATTCTCTCTTTTCAATCATCTCTAAATTTTATCATAATTTACATCATCTCGTATTTTTGTGGTTTTTGAGTTTTTATAATTTTTTTGTTTTTACGTTTATCTTTATTTACACTTTTTACACATTGTTTTCGTTTTTTATCTACTGATCAGCGAAACGGAATCCTTTGATCCGCCCGTTGATCGGCTTTCTACATACTGGGCATATATTGACTTTTATCCCGCATGCTTCACATGTGACCATATGTCCACAAGGCATATAAATTATTTCTACATGTTTTTGCCAACATGTCACACATTGATACTGCTCCAAAATAGCTTCTTTTATCATCGATTTGTCTCGATTCTCTTTTGGTTTCTCTTGATATCGCTTGATTGCTCGGATTATTGCTTGTGTCGAGTCGTACCATTCTAAATTATTAGCTAACCTTTCTTTGATTATTTTCCTCATTTTTTGAGTATCTACTCCTGATAATAGCATTATGGTTCTCGTTTTTGGTCGATCTAATATATCTTCCACTTGCTGATTGGTAATTATTATTTCGATATTCTTTGACTCTTTTTCTGGTTTATACATACATTGTCTTTTATGTTTTAGTTTTGTGACGTTCTGATCTGGTATTGGCTGTTGATTTTTACATCCTTCACACATTATTCCTCTGGCTGTTTGGCAATATCCTTGACTTGCAAATTCTGCTGCTCTTGGATTTCCTTTGAAAGTTTTAATTCTCTCTTCGAATGTTCTCTTTATAGTCTCTTTTTTCCCAGATTAGTTCTGTTGGATCTTCGAAACTCTTTATTATTGTTATCCTTTTCTCACCTCCCTTTTCATCTGTGTCTAATTCCGATTGTCGAAGTCCTTCTGATCTGTTCATCGCTTGGTTTCTGACGTCTAGATTTAATACGAATGGACATCTCGGGAGTTTTTCTCGATGTTCCCGTTTTGCTGTTTCTCCTTTTTTCCATTGTGCGAGTTTTCCTTGGCAGAAGATGCATGTTACTTCGTCTGGTCGTTCTGGCGTTCCCGTAAAGTAAAATCCTTGTGCAGCCATTTCTTTGCTTTGTTGGTCGGTAAATACTTTATTATCTTTAAACGTTAAGTATCTTTGTTCCTCTTTTCTCAAGTTTTCGTCTTTTACCCTCATTGGTGGATACACTTTTGTTCTAATTTGTTGTGGTCTTTCTTCCACATCAAAGTCCGCATAGTATGTTATTGCTGCTGTTAGTATATTGGATTTTTCCTCTTCTTCTGGTTTTTTCCATAATCTCGTCCATATCGAATTCTGTCCTTCTCTCATCTGTATTGTTATCTCTTCGCTGATTCCGCTTGCCATCTAAATATCGTCATTATTTTTGAATTTTTGTTTTTCTGATTTTTCTGATTATTTGTAATTTTTTGATTTTTATTTGGTTTTTATTATTTTATTTACATTTATTTACACTTTCTTTTCCTTTTTACAACGTCTTGTCTGGCTTCTCCACTTCTAACTTTATATACAGATTATCTTCTCGCAAGAATCCTTCTCCTCTCAATCGTTGTTGTGGATAAAAACGTGGTGTACCTATTGCTGTATTCCAGTCGGTTGTTGGTCTTCCCATATGTGGTTCATTTCCGGTTCTGATTGGATTGCGATAATCCTCTTGTCCTTTCATCGTTAATATCATGTTTTGTTTAAAAGGCCATGTTAATAATTCATCATAATCTCCTCTTCCTACTCTGATGAAGACACTGATATGGGTGCCTGTTGCATTCCCATCTCCATTTGGATATAATCTAATGCCCAATTTGTATCCATTCTCCCAACTGTATATCGGTGGACTATCTAGAATTCTCTGTGTTCCATCTTTTGCTCTCTGGAGTTTTTCTGCAAATTCGGTTATTTTCCATATAAATGGTGCTGTAGGATGTTTTCTGGCTGTAGAGCTGTTGGTTTCTAATTCCTTTAGGGCTGTTGGTCATCTGTTGCATTTTCTTTTCTATTTCGGCCATTTTCTTGAGGGTATTTCCTTGGCTTCTCTCGAAGTTCTTTCTGGATTCTAATATTTCTCTTATTATTGCCTTTTGTGCATCATTTTCTGTTCGTAGGCTTTTTATTTCCCATGCCAACATCCCTATCGTTTTCATTATGATTTCGGCATGTTCGATACTATTTTCTATCATATGCTTTTGCATCTCCATAATTGGTAGTTGCGCTTGACAATTAAATAGTTCTAACGGACATTTGACTGGTTTGCCGCTACATTCGTTCCAATGTTCTTTTAGTTTGACTTTATCTTTCTTGTCACAGTTGTTTACGCCTTATCCCTTCATATAGATCACATATTGTCCCTCTTTTGGATTCTGATGTTCCATTTCTATTTTTATCCATTCGTCGATGACTCCACAGAATTCGCATTTGTTTCCTCTCTCTGTACACCTGGTGATGTTCTTTCATTCGTCTTTTTTGTTCGTGGTCGTTGGCTTTTTCGCATAATATCTCTATATTCGCATTCATTGCGTGACTTTCTGCTTCCTTCATAAGTCCTTTCATTCAAATTCTTTTAACTTGGCATTGAATTAATTAGGTTGTTGATTCTCTTTGTTGGTAAGCTTTATCCATTGTTGTAGGATCTTCATCTCTTTCCATCGTGTCGTCGCATCCAGGGCATTTTAATTGTTTGTGTTTCTAGCACTTTTTATCGTACATTCGGTACATTCATTCTGCATCCGCATTTCGTCTGTCTCGCTCCAATCAGCAATTCTTTACATTTGCACTTTTGTCTTTTCTTTTATATCGTTCACACTGTTGTTTTTTCCTTCATTGTCGTCTCGTAGTTTCGGATGGATTCTCGCTCCTCTTATTCTCTCGATAATTGTCTGCTATCTACAACAATATTTCAATTACTTGACGTTGCTTTACTTCTATCGTTTTATTTTTTTACATATTAACGGTACGTTTTATTTTTACTCTACTGTTGAATCCGGTTCTGGGGGTGAAATTCTGCATCGATGCTATCCATTCCACCCAAACTTGGCTGGATCTACGCGCTAGTTGGAATTACTACGTAGTCTTCTAATTTCGCAGCTTGCATCTAACTGAATCTGCTAGTTGTTCGTTTATTCTCTGTATTGTGTATTGTTTCTCTGTTGCTCTTCTGAGTCTTATGGCTTGTGTAGCCCTCTGTTCACACTTTCCGTTATACTAGGTGAGTGTTGTGCCACTGAGTTTGCGCATTGTTTGATTATTTAATTGTCAATTTAATTCACATGTCGTCTCCATGTTGCCGGATCCTTGTTCTTGAGTAATTCCTTGATTTAATTCTACCATCTTCTATAGGTGCATTGGCAGTGCTGGTTGTTGTATTACTTTGACGAATGGGGTATTCTAACTTGATTTTTGTGAATTTGCATTATTCCGGATTCAATCTGTTGGTTATATACACATTAATTCATCGCATTCATTTTCTGTTTTGCTTCTATTTCTGACACATTTTGCTACATATTTATTATAACATAACTACTATTACTACTATTATACTGACCACATAATATTTTACACTATATACAAAGTCTCTTTCTCGTTTTACCCATCGTCTCCGGCGGACTCTATCCGTAATGTTCCGATATCCCCGTAGTTTTCTTCATTCATTATCTGGTATAAATCAGATTCGTTGGACCATTGTTGTGCTTCGATAGTGGGCGGTGCTGTTAACCAGAGTCCGCTTGTGCGTAGAGTTTCCTATGATTTCATATTCCTCGTGGTTTTTTCTGCATTGTTTGTCCTAATTCAATATCGTAATTGATTTTCCACCGCTGGCATATCTTTTCTTCGCTGGCTTCTTTTGCATTGGTGGTTTTTGCTAGTGAATATTATCAGCATACTACGCTGTTACTATTGTGTTGTTATCCAGAATCATTTTTATCATATGTTTTGTTCATTAGGCTTGCATATTGTGTTTTCTCTTGCTTTTAGTTGTCTCCATTAGTTCCTTCTTTTGGTTGTACATTTCTAGTGCTTTTGGAGTTGTAATGCTTCGTGGATGAAAGGTGGTTGTCGATCATGATCATTCCTTTATTCCGTTTCGTGTGATGGTTTTCTCTCAGGAGTTGGGTTTTATTATGGTGATCTGTCGCATTTGACTTGATGGCTTCCTTGTATCGTTTCTCCAATGCTCATGAGTTCCTTTTTGTATTTATTACTATTTTCCGAGTTTTCTTTTCGTCGGTATGCGATACTTTCGGATTCGTTATCGTTTTGCTTGTTTCGCATTGTATTCTTTTGTTTACTGGTTCGTTTCTTTTAGGTTCGTTACGCATGATTTTTGTGATAGCTTTTTCACCTGTGTTCTTCAATTCTATTTCTTCTTCATTTGCTGCATTTGACTCTATGTTTATTTTACTGCTTTACTTTCTCTGATCTGTCGTTTACGACGTTCTTCTCTTTGTTCCTTTGTTGGGTGCTTGTGTCGTAGTTATTCCAATGACTTTCTTGTTATTGATTTCAGTAATCATCTCTTTCCTTTCTGAACGTGTAATATGTACTTTCCAGCTGTTCTTTAGTTGGATACGGTATTTTTGATTTTTGATATCCTCGTTTGGATTGACATTTTGATTCTTTCGTTCATCGTTTCCGTTCTTTTTGGTTTCGAATACACAAACTTTTGATAGTTCTTTCCTTTATTTCGACTACTATCTCTTCTCCGCTCTTTGGTCTGATTTACTTTTTTATTATTCTTTATGTTTCTCGTACTCGACGTTGATAGGCTCTTCTTTTGGTGTTGTGAATTTTTCTCCCAGGGTGTTGGCTAAATGTGCGGTTATTATTATATCATTGTTGCACATATTATATAGTCGCATTCCTTCTAGGCTATCCCATTCACATTTCTTTCCGCTTTTCATATTCATTTTAACATCGATAATTTTGTTTTGTATACCATTAACTGTTCAATCGTGTCTATTCCTTTGTTTATTATTCCAATTTGCCTATCCCTGTTTTACTTGGATTTTTAGTTTCTATCTTCTTGTAGCATCTCTACATACATCTTTGGTGCGTTTGACATTGATGATAGTTTCGAGTATTTTCCATCTTTCTGGGTTTCCTAGTGAGTCGAATTGGCAACTATGCTTGTATCATGTCAGTTGTAAGCATATTCCATTTGCTGGCGTTCCTTTCTCATTTATTGTTCGGTATCTGAACGGATTTTATTTCCTTTCGTGATATTTTCGTCAGCTTCCGTTAACTTGATGGACCGTATCAATATCATTATTTTTTTGTAGCAGGGTCGGTCGGTTTTGATTTTTCCTTTGTTGTAGTAACATCATCCTTTAATTTTCGTTTTCCTCGTTATGTTGTTGCGTCTTTCCTTGACGTTCTCGTGGATGATGTCCTTTTTCTCTTTTGTGCGGATTTGTTATTCATCTCTACTTTTGGTTGGTATCTATATCTTGGTGTTTGCGTGTTATCACTGTCCTCCTTCTCCATTTATTTCCTTCCGGGGTTTCTTTGAAATGTCGTCCTCGACATTGATTATTTCAATTATTTCCTCGGATACTTTTATGTATTCTTGCTTTTTATACGTCCTTTCTTTTATTTCTGATGTTTTGCTCGCGTGAATCTTATTGCTTCGATGCCATCTGTGTATTATCATCAATAGTTGTTCTTTCTATCTCGATTCGTATTGCTTCTTTTGGAGGGTGTGTGATTTTTAGTCCTTCCCATTTCAACATTGCTTTTATTGTCTTGGGAATGGATAGTGAGCATATATTGTTTCTTTCAATAGAACGTTTCTGTTCCTTACCATATAGTTTACATTGAATACTTTAAGTGATGAGCCTTCGTAGGTCCATTTCATCAGATTGGCTGTTGCTTCATCTTGTTTGGCATCGATAGCTTCCCATATGTTGGATTGTTTTACCCATCATTTCTCTTTCTTAATTGTCGCGTTACTGTTATAAATTTTATTGCATTGCCTGTCTGATTTCAAGTGATAGTGTAGTCTATATTTTCTCCATATGTCTTTTTCTTTAAACGATGATCCTGTTTTTAGTAGTTCTCTCAGAACTGTTGTAGAAGCATCTGCTGCAACTGCGAACATTAATGGTGTTTGTCCCTCTTCGTTTGGTATATTTGAGGCGTATCCGCATTTCTGCATAAGTTGAATTATATCATTATCCTTTGAGTGTTTCTGTGTTGTACTGCGATATGTAAGGTACGTTTCCTTCTAGCATCTGCCATAGTGAATATCATGGGTAATACATTCTTTGATACGATCTATTTCTGGGACTTCTAGCTCTTTAGCGTAATCCATTTGCCGATTTTTCCCGCTTGTTTTACTATTCTAATGCCAGCCTTTTCCTTCGACCCTCTGCATTATGCTCTCTGATAGCTTTACTATTATATGCATCTTGTCTACATTATCTTGGAGGCGCGTTTAGAGTTATTTTGGATTAATCCGTTATAGGTTTTTCTACGGATTTGATGTTGCTTCTATTTTTCGGATCATCGGTAGTCCGTTTATTACTCAGTGGTGAGTTTTGATGATCTGTTTGCTACCTCGTTTTCTGGGCTCTTGATTATTGTTCCTTGGTATTTGCTTGTGCCATCTGCTCACGTTTACGTAGATAGGTCTAGGTGAGTGGGTTTGTGACAGTTTAACTGAGCATTGTTCTCGTTTATACTTATCTCATAGGTCTTTACCCACTTTCTCTTGTTTTCTGGCTCTCTGGGATAATTTCTGGCTTTTCGTCGCATTATTACCCAGGTCTCCACCTGAAAGTTATTGCTCACGTTACGTCTCGCTTTTATCGTGGCAATTTTTAGAACTTTCTTGATTAAATCTAATATTCATACTGCTGTTTCCGATCTCTTGCATTTCGCTCTTTGAATCCCGTTTACATTGAATCATCAATTTCCAGATAACTGTGATATTGGTGGTTGATATTAAGTCTTATGCGGCTGTTTGCATTCTCTGCCGTACGATTAGTTTGAATGGACTGCATTTTTGTTCCTGAGTGTATATGAGCTTTTTATGGCCATAAGGCTAGTTTATTATCGTATCCCAATCCTTTTGGTGTCTATACATAATTCGACTCATTCTATCATCATGCCATTGAATCGTTTCGGTTTGTCCATTTGTTTGCGGATGGTAAGGCTGTTCTCAACTTTGCAATTCTGAGGTAGTGGTTTACTGCCTCATTATTTCACTCATAAAGTTAGTGTCCTTGATCAGTCAGGATCTGTGTGGGTGTTCCAGTATCATGACAGCATATTTCTCTACTAGGATTCTCGCTATTGTTCTAGCTTTTTGATCTGGGTAGTGCGAATGCTTCCGCGGGAATTTTGATAAGTAATCTTTACACCTTTAGTATTAAATATTCCATCGTTGGTTTTTTGGTAATGGTCCTACCGCCTATGCGATCATTGTCATGGGTTCTGTGGTGGAGATTGGCATTGGTTTTTAACGTTGCTTTCCAATTACTTCCCGTGCTATTTCCTTCGTTGCACATATCAGGCAATTTCTTTATCCATCCTTTTACGTCTCTCCGATTTTCGGCAATAATTATTTTGGCGCAATCTTGCTCCGTCTTGTTTTGCTGGACAGGTGTTCCTCGAGTTTTCGAGTCGTGGTATGGCATTAGCACTTCTTTTCGTCTGTTTCTGTAAAACATGAGTCGTTTTTCGCCATCCATTAGTAAAACCATTCCCTTCTCCATGGTATATCGGTGTCTGTGTTTTTCCCCATGTGTCTTTAATTTTTACTGTTTGTTGTCGAGATTTTCATGATGTTCGTTTCTATGAATTCGATTATTGTTTTTAGCTCCTCGTTCTTCTTTCTGTTCGTTTTTAGCTTTGTAAAGTCGATGTCCTCTTGCGATATATCATGCATTTCGTCTTACATCCTTGATCCTCAGTTCCTCAAATGAGTTTGACATGCCAATCTGGTCTGTTGGCGTTCGCTTTTCCTTGAGGTTGAACTTTATATAGCGGGGTATTCTTGCAACTGCTGTCGCCCATTCATTTAAATCTATGCGGGGCTTCTTTTGTTGGTCCTAGCCATACAATGGTTGATGATTCTTTGTAGTGAGTATATATCTCGTGACCCCAGATAAATATTTTTGAAATGTTTATAGTTGGATACGTAATGCCTCTCTTTCAGTCACAGAGTAATGCTTTTCATGTTTCTGAACGTTTCGACTATAATATGCCAATACTGTTCTGCTGTTCTCGTCAGCCATTGTCCTAGGAGCTGCTCCAGATGCATATCCGCTTGCGTTGTGTAGCAAAATGGTTTTTCTTAAAATCTGGATGTACGAGGTTGGTGGCTGATATTAGTTGTGTCTCTGAGTGTTTCAAAGGCTGTTTGTCTGTTCCTTTTCCAATATAACGGTATCTTTTTTGGTCAATCTGGTTGTATGGTTTTTTGCGATGTTGCAGAATTCTTGATGAATTTCGGATTATCGCGCATAGGCTAAATTTCTTGCACTTGCGTGACTGTCTTTGGTGCAGGCAATTCGTTATCTTTTCAATGTTTCTTGGATTGTTCTTTCCCTTGCTGAACAATAGTGTCACTAAGAAGGTACTTTTTCTTTCCCATCGCATTAGATGGGTTTCAATTTGTAACTCCCATTTCTCGCTCGAACGAATACATTTCGTTAGATCTTTTAAATGTTTCTCGAAGGTGCTAGATAATTTAAAATCACAAGATCCATAATGTTTAATGCCGTGCGTTTACAAAGGTTCATACATCTCTGGAATGAAGCTGGTGCGTAGTTAGTGGCGACGGCATTTTCTTGATTGATAGATCTTTCCCAATTGTAAAGGCAGTGTTCTCTCTGTCCTCCTCTGTTGACCTTTATCTGCCAATAACACTTTTAAAATCTAGCGAATAAAAATAAGCTGTCCGATGTGGTTTGTAAACATTTCATTTATGTCTCTGGTAACGATATGTATCCCGTTTTGTTTCCGCGTTGAGTCGTCGATATCTATACCAAACCGTTGTGTTCCGTCTTTTTTTTACCATGCCACTGGAATTGGCCATGGCGAGCAACTTGGTTCGATCACCTCCTGCGTCTAACATCTTTACTTCTTTTCTGCTTCTGAGTGTTGAGGCTTCTGCCAATCGATAGGGCCGTTTTAGTGTTATGGGGTATCATCTGTTAAGGGTATCGTATGGTGTTACATCGCTTGTTACGAGATCTAAGTCAGACGCTGCAATGATATCCTGAATTCCGAATTAGAGTTTTTGTATGTTGTTCTTTCTCGTTTTCGTTTAGTAGCTGACTGTCGATTGTCGAAATTCTTCCTCAGTTCCTTCGGTTTTTGTTGTTGGAGTTCAATATCCTCATTGGTGTTAATTTTCCAATCTTCGTTTCATAGATGGACTTTGTCTTCCTCGTCAAATTTGTAATTTATTGGAATTTTTTTCAAAACTGTTTGTCGTTTACGTACACTATTCTCTCTGGCTAATTGGCAGTTCTTTCTCTTTTCTCGAATTTTGATTGGTTCGAAATTCTTTCCTCTGGTTTCCTCGTTCTTTTACGTAACAAATCTTTGTGTGCGCCGCTGGCACATATTTTCTTGAGATGCGTATTGATTTTCAGCATGCATATTGCGTCCGGTTTGTATCTCTCCTCCATCGATCCTAGGATTATTATTATCTCTTTTAATATTCTGGCATGAGATCTGTTCAATTATACAGTCTGCATCAATCTCCTGAAACTGCTAATACGTGTTGATTTTCACATTTTTTATTCGATTATGACAGATCTTTCCGATGATGCTACCGATTCTTTCTGGCAAGTTTTAGGCCATGTTACTTTTTTCGTGGCCACAATCATTCCGGGTATTTTATGCCATTTGTATAGCTGAATGTTGCTCGGTATCGATCATTGCTTTTATTTCTACTCCGATTTATCTCTATGTACGTTAATGTTGGTCAGCTAACGTTTGCTAATAGCTATGGTCGAGTTCTGGATCCATCCACACTTTCTGATCTTTGGCTGGTTCTTGTACTAGTTGCAATTGGTTTTCGTTGGTACTGGATAAATATTTCGTAATGTTGTTGATCTTGGGGGTGTCGGTACGTGTCTTTCTACTGGCATGTTCTCTCTACTGTGATGCTGCTTTCTTTAGGCATTCGTTATACTGGTGGTTGGTTGATTGAAAGGTCCACTATGTTTGTCTTTCGTATTTTCCCATTGTTTGAGTTGCTCTTGAGTTAGCATCTGTGTTCCTCCTTGGTTTTCGTCATTGTCACTGTTATCGCTGCTGTCATCTTTGAAGTTCATCCATCGTCTCCAGTTGCTCGGTTTCTGTGCGCTTCATTTCTGTTTTTCTCGGCTTCTAGTCTCGATTATTGCTTTGAATTTTCGTCCGACTTCGTTCATCGTACCGTTCATTTTCGTATCGAATCCTACCAATCTCTTGTATCTTTGATATCTTTTGAGTGTCCATGTAATACCATGGTTTCTTGCTAAAATGGTAGAATCAATTGCCATTTCCAGTTATTTTTCTCTCTCTTTTGTAGATATCGAAACATGCTAACATTTGTGTTATGATTACTCTTACGGTGATATAATAAGAATTATTCCTAAGATTCCTGCCATCATTTGTCCGAAGATTAAGAATCTTCCCCACATGGCTTTCATCATATTTCGTAGCGTGTTAAAAATGAATTCCGGCGATATAACAATTGTAGTTGGGTTTCTCTCCATAAGTTTGTTACCCGTTTATAGTTACAATGTTGGATAATATTGTGCCTTTGTCTGGGAAATAATAAAATGTTCTCTGGCTCGTGTCGGATCTTTTTTGTTTGTATTTCCACTCTTGTGATATATCAAACTGGTTTGAATTCTGCTTTCGCTGGCCAATTCGTAGTCCAAATATTTTTGGCGGTGCTACGTATGAAGCTCGAGTTGGAAAATTGTAGCACTTCTCTTTTTTCGTATAATGGTCCATCATACAATTACTACAACTGAAATATTGGGTTACAAATTTCTCTGGGTTTATCATCTTGTTACTGCGTGAGCGGAATTGATTTTTCCTTTATGCATTATTCTATTGTTTTTATGATTTATCTCTTGGAATTGTTGAATTCTCTTGGCATTTTTTGCAATTGTCTTTTCACATTTGGTTACGTATACATAACTTCTCCAACGATTCTCCCAAAATATCCTTCCTGGAGTGGTAGTAATGGAATTGCGTTATCCGGATTTGTGATTGCCATTGCTACTTTGTTTTTAATATTTCTCTGTTCAGATACAGTCATTTTTAACTAAATCGTAGTATATTTTCTCTGTTGATGCCAATCCTTTGTGATATAGGAAATCCATCTTGTTATTTATATAGAGATATAGTTTTACATCCTTGGGTTATTTGCGCCTGGGTGCGTTCGGTATGCTGGTCGCGATAAATATTCTTATATAATTGTACTGGCTACCATTCGTGCATTTGCTCACATTCATCTTTTATAAATCTCATTCCGATTGTGGTATCAGTTGATATTACTACTGTTGGCGTGACCTCTGATCCGATAGTTGTGGTGATCGTTGGTTTTCCGATTCTTCCGGTTCTCCGTAATTCATCTAATGCACTTTTTTGAGTGTTAGTTTCGGTTTCTCTGTGCACTTGTCCTTGCACTTCATCAAATATTGCACTTTTCAATAAGTGAGTCTACAAGTTCTGGTATCGGCGTGATATACAATCGTTGACATTCCCGTATTACATGATCTATCTAGTTGCTGACATTGAGGGGTACTTCTTCATTTGCTTGCGTGTCGGATCGAAATATCCTTGGTAGTTTCTCTAACTTTAATTGATAACTTTCAATCATACTAGCTTCCTTTGGACTAATTGATTCAATAGGGTGTACTTGCTCTCCTTGACATGTTCCGTCTCCGCTGTTATTCTCCCGCAGCGTATACTCGGGTAGTTTTTATCTTTCCTTCCTCGCTGCTACATTCACTCGTCGGCGGATTTGAGATTGCTCTGTCGTGAATCCTTTCACATTCGCTCCGCTGTTACTGATACTACTGTTGTTTCCGTTCCCGCTTCTATAATTGTTGAATGTGAGTGTGTCGCAATGAAATGCTACAATTTCCTGTCACTGGCATTCTTAATTTCGCGTTTAATGAAGTCTACCTCTTGATATACAGTTATATGATCATGCTGTAGCCTGTTGTCTGTATCTACGGATTTGCTTGCTTTGCACTCTTCCGTTTTTGTGAGTATTATTATCACCAATCGTTTATATTTATCACATCTATACTACAAACGGTTCTACTCCTTTCACGACATCATCCGATATGAGTATTGTATGATTATCGTGTCATGTCTTTCTAGCTGTTTTGGATCGCTTGCATAATCGTTGTTCGTTCCGTTAATACTCTTTTAACTGTGTCTGGCATTTATCTCGGTTTGATCATCTTTACTTCCAGATTTTATAAAGCTTGCATCCACCTTGGTCAAAATGAATGGTTCAATTACCTTCCTGATAATGTCTGTTATTGCAAATTCATATCCGTTTGGGTTGTATTTTGGAGTTCGCTTTCTGTATATGCACTATACGTATTGTACATCAGATAGCCATTCCTACCAATATCTATTTGGATCTCTGATGTTTTTGTTAAGATGATTTATTGAATCAACAAATTCTCTGATCCTTGGTTTGTGTTGTACCTCTGTTGTCCTGATTTTATTATTATTGGCTTTAATTGCTTGCCAAAGCTGTTTCGGCTTCTGCTCGATTATTGAGTTTAAATTTCTCTTTATTTCTGGATTTGCTAATCCCAGCATATCAGTTATTAGTCTGTTGATCCACTTTGCTCCTTGTTCTTGGCCTTTCAGTTTTCCCTGTAACTGCTTCGTTACTTGGCTGAGCTTGTTCAATTTCGTTGTCAATTGATCCTATCTGTATTTGTTCTTTAGTTTTCCTTTCTGGAAGTGGTTTATCAATTTCGGTTCGTCTTGGGAATTTCTTTTTCCATTGCTGTACTGTTTTTTCGTTTGGGTTTTCGTCTGGCGTTTCTTTGGATGTGGTAGCTCCTCGTTCAGTTGATCCAATTGTCCCATTCGTCTTCTGTTGAGTTTCGGCGTTCTTCTCTCTTTCTTTTTATTTCCTCTCGGTATCTGTTCTATAATTTCTACTGGTTGTCTTTGCCACATCTAGCTGTCTGGGATCATCTGTTACAGATCGGTTTTCAGTCTTCTGTCATGAACAAATTTCTTGATCCTGGTATTCTCCTGGTTGTTCTTGTCGCAATATTCATTTTAGATCATTGTGTGGTTGTAGTATCTCTTCATCTCTGTTGTATAGACGATTACCTTCATCTTGTTGCAGGGGGACTTCTGCCGTATTTAGATCTCTTTTCGTCCTATTGGCGTTTTCGTTTTGAGTTTCTCTTTTATTGATTCTCTACCCGCATCTTTTGTCTGTTAATAATTATTAATCCATTGCATTTGCGTTAACTCCGATTTCGGATCGTCATCCAATGATCGTCCTTGCGTATTGTAAATAGAAATGGCGGTTCAGTACGGTATTCTCTTTTTCATTAGCTTACTTTTGGCAGTGATATTAAATTCTCTTTCAGTTGGTTCGAAATCTGGCATCATATTTTAACGTATACCTTCTCTATCGTTTCGGCTGCCCTTCGGTATGTTTCCAATTTTCCGGTGATTTCTCGGAATTGCTCTGGAGTACAGCATACATTCTCGATATTCCTTATTTCCTTTACAATATTTCCAGGTTCTCTACTTCTGTTACAGAATCGATGTTAATCTCTCTCTT